>LNAC01001761.1:53495-91572 GCA_002007465.1 Ailurus styani
AATAAATAAATAAATAAATAAATAAATAAATAAATAAATAAATAAATAAATAAAATAAAGACCAAAAAATGTGACCCTCTTCTGTTAACTGTTGAAGTTGGCACAGGAACATGAGGGCTCAGGTCCCTAGTCTTTCTGCCTGCCATGTTTGAACAGCTCCAAAATAAAAGGTGAAAAATAAAATATACATAATATAAAGATATAACCAAACATCTGGTAAACTACATTTTATTTCAGGTCTTGCCCTACTCATTCTTATTGTTTCTGACATCTCTAAGAAATTATACACTTCAACTTCCCATTTTAGATGGGTGTCTAAAGCCCTTGTCTAAGAAACCCTTTATAATTCCTAGAAATTATCAGATAGTCACTACTACAGTGCAAGAAAGAATCATCCCAACCATAGTACGCCAAATCTATCCCTCACATGCAAACTCCAACAATGGGCCCTGTGTCTCAGGATCACATAGAGAGCCTTGCACTATCACAACTGAGACTCCAGACCTTACTGCCCCCTACCCACCTCCAAATGGAGTCTATGGGCCTTAAAACATAAATGTATTCAAGGCTCTTCAAATAAAGATGAAAATTTGTTGTACTTGAAAGGAGAGACTTAAAATGAGTTCTAACTTTCCTTCTCAGCTTCTCACCAATGCAGATACTTAGGGATCTTATGATGGGTGAAGTCTCACAGAATACTAAAAGGAAGCAAAGACACTTACTGGAAAGAAACTGTTTCCAGGCACTAAAACTTGGAGGAATTTGTTTTGTGGCACCTCAGTGACGAGACACTAAGTAACATAATGGATACTGAATTCAACGCTACTTCAAATGCATCATTTGTTGTATCCACTCTTTAAATAAAAGATACCTTGCTCATCTTCATACCACTATGGCATTTTCTGCACATTATTCTGTTCATGGTAAGCGAAAGAGCTTACAGTATTGATGGTAAAATAAATATAATTACAGTCTATAATTTTCATCTATATGCTTGTCAAATCTTTTCAAAAGTGTATTTTGTAGTTTACAGAACAGCAATAATACAACTACATCTAAAATGCACTATTTTCCAAGGACAGAAGCTTTAACAGAAACTAAATTTGATAATGTCTACAAGTTCAAATCAAGAATTTCTTCAAAAAAGTCAATTTAAAAAACAACTTGTAGAGGGTAAACCATCATAAAAACCTTAGAAGAGGTCAGATTATTATTAAGACCCTCTAGGAAAAAGGGACCATCAAAGCTCCTCCTCAATCATGTAATTACAGGTGACAAAGAAGAAGGGGGGGGATACCTTAGAGCCCTTCAGGCCACCCAGTTGGTCCTTGTCATTCAGTCCCCACACAAACACTTTGGTTCTTATTGTAGCTGCTGATTCCAGCCCTGCAGCCTTCTTTCTAATAAGGCTAACAAAACAAAAAAGACAGAAATAGAGGTCATTCAACATAAAAATATTTTTTTAACAAAAAGGAAAGCAACCTCAAGTGAGCAAAGCTTGCTGATTACCATCAGAAACTCTTAAAGTTTTGTTTTAATACAATGAAACCTCAAATAAATACACAAGTTAGTACACCAGAGGATCGAAATTTCTAGATATCAGCATGCTACCTTTTAATATTATAATTTAACTCTAGCCTTGTTTTTGGTGGAGACCTGTCTATGGCACACTGTGCAGCTCTTTCCTTATACACCAAGCTGAACACCACAGCTATTTTACTGATTCACAGATATTCCCACCCAGTGCATCAACACATAGATACTATAGATGTTAAATGCAAAGAACACTGATTAAATGGCCCTAGGAGTCACCACTGGGACTGGCATTTTGGCAATGTCCTTAAATCTAAACATCTGGTCATTTTTTTTCCCTCAAAGAACTAATAAAATAGATAAAACCATACAACTTTTGAGGTACTCTAACAGATACATGTCCCAAAGCAAAATCAATTTTCTTCCTTCACACCTTATGCCCACCAGATAGGCCAGCTGAGCTAGAAGTCCCCTACTTCCTTCCTCTCCTGAGAGGCCTGCCCCAAACCCCAAGGGTTTTGAAGCATAGCTCTGGCAGCTGACTCCTGCCACCTCACTCATTCTATTTCCTGACCTGCCCTCAGTGGTTTGGAAGTTGAATCAACAGAGCACTCTAATTCTTGAACTTGAGACCACCAAGTACACGGGACAGTGTTAGATTTTCTTGGTTGTTAGTTGATGCCAGGTACTAAGGACCCTGTATTTGAGGTTTTTGGCTTTTTGTTTGCTTTTGTTCTATTTTTATAAACTAGGATGGACAACTAAAGGCTCCAGAGACTAGGTTCTAGATAGGTAAGATTTTTTAACATATTATATACTAATTTCGTCAGTTGAAATATATTTTAAAAATGTACCTAACCAACTCAACACCATAGCTTAGCCTTGCCTACTGTGAACATGTATGAGAACACTTATATTAGTCTACAGTTGAACAAAATCATCTAACACAAAGCCTATTTTATAATGAAGTGTTGAATATTTCATGTAATTTCTTGAATACTATATTGAAAGTGAAAGACAGTATGGTATGAGTACAGAATGGCTGTAATAAGTATACTGGTGATTACCCTTGTGATTGCAGGGCAGGAGCTATATAGCTCACTGCTGCTGCCCAGTATTACAAGAGAGGATTGTACCACAGATTGCTAACTGGGGAAAAGATCAAAATTCAAAGTTTGGTTTCTATAGAATATGTATTACTTTTGCAACTATCATAAAGTCAAAAACTTGAAAGTCAAATAAATGGCAGACTATCTATACTTGACATACCTTGTAACACATTTTTAGTCAAAAATATGTATGGGAAACCAAGAGTGATATTCAAGATACGTAATGACTGGTACCACGTAATTATTAACCAGTCAGCATGGAGGCCAGCAGGTAGTCAGTGTGGGCATACTCCAGTTGTGTGTGTGCTCTGTAAAAGACTATTTGGATTGCTTATTCACTCTGAAATTATTAGCTAATAAAGATCTGACAAGAAAAGAAAAATATTACATTCAAATACCTAGAATTATTTTGTTAATTATTTAATTATGTAAAAATTTAATCAATGAGTAAAGCTCAAACTTTTTTGCTTATCTCATATATACATGTTTTTATGTATCTGTCCAATTCATTTTTGTAGTTAATAAGAATATGCAAACCAGAATCCTTTCTCTTTAAAATCTCAATGATTCATTTAAGTGAACTGGTATTTTCCTTCCTTACTTAATGTACATAGATACTATCAGTTTGAATCATAATATACAGTACAACATATATTCTAGATGAAGTAATGTTATATATACTATTTTCTTTTCAGTTTCATTATAAAGTTCCCAAAATAAATCAGGACAGAATCCAAATCCAAGATCACAGAACCCTAGAATAACCTGATTTATTATCATAGTTACCTCCCATTCATGACTAAGAGAATGTGCTTTAATAGAAGTGAGAGGCAGAGCTCCTGTTTCTAAAAGAAAGACTACTTACATCACACTCTGGAAAGCACTTAGTGCAAAGGGTAGTGGTCAGAAGAACTCAACTATCATGGTACCTGCCTCATCCATGTATCTGCAAGGACCAGGCTACACCAGAAGGAGGACAGTAACACACATAAACGGATTTTGCACATCCTTTGACTTAGCAATTTATCTAGGAAAACACAACTTACCTGAGGGAAGTGATTATCTATGTTGTTTCCTACTGGGACGTGATCAAGGCTCAGAAGAACCCCTTGTACATACCAGTCCTACATAAACATCTTAGAATAAAAAAAGCAAATGTGCAGAAACCTGGCAGGTATCTTCCTTCATCCTTGGTATATGGTATTGTCCTGCCAAAACCACCTTTTCCTGCCTACCTGATTTTGAAAACTCTTTTTCTGAAAGTATGCCTTTAGAGGGAGTTTTCCTTATCCTCCTGACAAATCAATGCTCTTTTGCAGGTTCTCAAAAGACTGTGCACTTCTCCATGCATTTTCTTTTTTCTTCTTTTTTTTTAATTTTTTATTCTTTGCCCCAGGGGTACAGGTCTGTGAATCATCAGGCTTACACCTTTCACAGCATTCACCAAAGCACAAACCCTCCCCAATGTCCATAACCCATCCACCCTATTCCATGCATTTTCCACAGTCGTAAAGCCACTCTGATGTATGTGAGTTTGTCTTATTTTATCGTGCATATTCATCACAGCATTAAAAGGATGGAGAACAGGGCTTAGCCCACAACAGGTATTCAAGAGATGGATGGTGAAGGAATAAATATGGTAACAGTCATCACTACAGTATTCTTGCAAAATATCAAATTAAGTAAACAAGAACAAAGTCATAAGATGAAAAACTGCACTCAATAAAATTACGTGACAAAAGACTAATGATATGGATATTCTGGAGACGAATGCTGCTCACAATTGCACAATAATGTGAATGTACTTAATGCCACAGAACTAGACACTTAAAAATAGTTGAGAGGACAGGTTTTATGTTATATGTATTTTACCATAATAAATTTTATTTTAATTTAAAATTTGACAATAAAATATTTAGCAAAGAAGACTATAAAATAATATCATATCATACAATTTCATAGAAAAACACAATTAGGGACAGAGAAAAAGAAAACTACAAGGATATATACCAAAAGATTAGCTGTGATATTTCAGGTAGAAAAATTAAACTTTTTTCTTTCCTCTTTTTAATGGTATTTATCTAAATATAATGTGTTTCTATATTAAGCATTCTTCTAAAATTAAATTCTTGAAAACAACTAAAATTTACCAAACACTCCTGAGTGTATAAAACTACCCTCATTATGAAATAAACTCTTATTAAATATTTACTTTTAAAAGTGAGAATTTTGGAATGAGCACCATCAATAGCAAATGGCTCTAACCTCCCACTGTTGCCTTTTTCATCTTCTTCCTCTTCATTATCTGAGGCTAAGAAAGGAACTGCAGCCAAATCTTCCTCCTCTGCACGGATCCGTCCCAGCAGGATAAGACCATGGATTTTACAATCAATTCCTGAGCTCCTGCACTGCTTTATAGCAATTTCAATATACCTGTGATACTAGACACAAAAACAGTAAACTACAGACTTTTTAGAATCAAATACATGAGATACTTAAACTGGAGAGCAGCATATCTGGGACATGGAATGTGTGGATACTTAGAGTTCTTTTACTTAAGTTCTGGAAATAGCAAGCAAGTTAGGCAAAATTAATACAGTCACGATTGAGTACAGATTAAAAGAAGTCATTAATCACCAAGGAGGTCTATCCAAGACATGGGACTCACACTGATTTTCTTACTAAAATGAAACAATATGAAAGCTTTACTGAAAGACTGCAAACTTTTCTGTCTTAAAGCTTTCTTAAGGGCCGCCTGGGTGGCTCAGTCCGTTAAGCATTTGACTCTTGATTTCAGCTCAGGTCATGATTTCAGGATACTGAGATTGAGCCCTGCATCAGGCTCTGCACTGGGCGTGGAGCCTGCTTGGGATTCTCTCTCTCCTTTTCCCTCTGCCCCTGCCTGGTTCCCCACTTGCATGAACACGCACATGGGCTCTCTCTCTTCCTCTCTCTCTTTAGAGAAAAAAAGAAAAAAAGCTTTCTTGAATCAAGATGTATTAGGAAACAGATTAAATCTCAGGTAGTTCAGAGCTTTCATAATTTTTAAAACTAATAAAAATATTTGAATATATAGAAACTAGAGAAAATCATATAAAAAGCCCAGCAACACTATCATCTAGTTTCAAGTTAGAAACACACAAGCAATTTTGTTCAAATATGGATTATATTAAGAAAATTCCAGGCAGCATGTTGTTTCAAAACTTCAGTATATATCACTGAAGTATAGGCATTTAAAAAAATCCATATTACTATTATCATAGCTGAAAAAATAATTGCTTATATCATCTAATATGCTACCAGTAATTAACTTTTGTGATTATCTAATAAATATTTTTCTATTGTTGGCTTGTTCAAATCAAGATCCAAATAGGATGCAATCTCTCCCTATTATGCCTTTGACACTCATTTGTTAAAGTTGGTTCTTTGTCCTGCAGAATGCCCCACATCCTCTTTTGGCATTTACAGTATTTCTGTAATCCTGCACTTTCTGTGAACAAAGACTGATGCAGCAGGAAGCACACAAACTTCCAGTGACTTCTTATTGCCTCAACTGGACCAGATCAAACCTCAAGATCTACTACCTATGATCTCACAGGAAGCACAGGTAGAAGAAAGCCATTGGGATGCAAAAGACAAATTAAAAAATGAAAGTTCTACAGGAAAAGAAGACCCAGTTTCCTTCTTTAGCAAGGAAAAACCAAGAGAATTAAGACTTAAATGAAGTACAAAGTGCAGGCATATAAACCAACTACAAAAAGGTATTTATGGGATAACTGGGAAAATGTAAACACTGGCTGGATATTGTATGATATTAAAGAATAACTGTTAGATATGATAATGATACTATGGTTACATTTTTTAAGTCCTTGTTACAGATTAATATTGAAGTATACAATATGAATAAGGTCCTATCTCGGACTTGCTTTTAAATACTAAAAAGGAATTAAAAAGCTGGGGACATGAAAGGAGACAATGAAACACAACTGACAAAAATGTGGATAATTGTTGAAGTAGGGTCAGAGATTTGTGGGGGAGTCAGTATACTTTCTATTTTTGGTTATGTCAGAAAATTACCATAATGAGTCATCTTTATAGGAAAGACAATGCTAGAATGTCCACTGGCTTCCCAAGAATGATAATATTCTAATTCTTAAATTGGCTGGAGAGATGGAGAGTGGGTCATGAGTTTTCCAATTATTCACAGTGCTTCATATTTTTCATATGCATCATGTATACTACTTTATACTTATCAAATATTATGTAACAAATTATTCTGAATTGAAAATTCATTGAACTACAATTAATACACCTTTTATGAATAATAATCTCAGCCAGTGACTAATTTAATTAATTCTAGTTATTGATTTAAAGTCTAAAAATATTCAGGAGTATAATTAAGACAGTAGACAAGCTGCTTTCAGTTGCCTAGCAATGAGTTAATAAAAATGGATTAAAATTCAATATGATCTTTTTTCAGAAAAACTCAATATTATCTTTCATTGTAATAATTTGCCAATTTATTCATTTATTAATACCACTGGCATTAACTGGTATATCAAAAAAAGATCGATGACATTTAAGAATGAATGGTGTCCCACAATTCTATTTATTGAAGATAAGAAATAAAGGCCAGGTCATCAATTCTTGGACCTGGGAAAGAAGCTGGTACATTCCCATAAACTAGACAAAGTTACAAAACTTTCACCCATGAACAAATTCACTTAATGGCTATGTATCGGCTTCTTTTAAGTAACACACTGGCACCACCTTGAATTTGTCTACCCTTATGTGGGCAGACTAATAATAATAAATGGTGAACTACATTTAATAATTTTAAAATCAACTCACTTATAAAAAACTTTAGATGAATAAAAGTCAATTATTTAATATCTTTATCCACTCTTATTATACTAATTAAATAAGTCCTCATGAGATAATAGTATAGGTAGTATTATTTTAAGTATGTTTAATTTATTAAAATAGTGTTGACACCTGTGTAGAAAGATTTATGGGAAGATCTGAGAGATGGTCTCACTGTTCTATAACATAGAGGTATGACATAAAAGAGGCTTCACTGATTCTCTCAGCATTTTCAAGATTTATAATAAACTTGTATTCATTTTGAAAAGTATCTTATAACCCATCAAAATAAATCAATAGCTCAGCACTTAATACCAAGAGGTATGAAAACAAAAAAGCAATTTCAGTGTTACTTGTGCAGTTAGAAAAAAACCCTCACACGTTAATAGATATATAATGAAAACAATCTAGATCTAAACAACAATCTGAAGTGCCTAGTAACAACTTTTGCTAGGCGCTTTACCCTCACTTCTTACTTAAGATAGTGGGAATGAAACTTTTGTTTCCTTTTCAAGCTGATCGGATAAATAGCAAATTCAAGTTGTATACCTGTCAAATTTTAAAATACAATTACTTAATTCGGGGGGAAAAATAGGCTCAATATTAATATAGAGACAGTCAAAAAAGTCATCTCCTCTTACCTCTGTGCAGTCATTCAGAAGGGGCACTGTGGTGTCAGTAGGGTTAATATTAATGGTCTTTAGTTCAATTAGATTATTTAGGGAATTTCCACCTAAGGGGAAGAAGAAGGATAAAGGAATCAGACAAAGGAGTTTTTACCATATGAGAAAAGATACTGAGTAAACTAATTCAATTACCTGACACCACCACCAGGGAAGGCATGTAGCTACTATCAGCGGGATCAACTATCATTTTTAATCTATGAACAAGAACATCTGGGAATATCTCCAAACGAATCCAATGCTTTAAGAAAAAACAACAATAAAATGTATTCTTAGTTAATAAAATTCAGCCATATTTTAGCTATTAAAATAGTGTCACTAAAGCTTGAATCTACATAAGATTTTCCAAATACATGACATGGCCTAAGAGAGAGGAGTATTCCACTCCACTATTTACTTGTTTATTAAAAGAAAGTCTCACTCTGAACCCCAGAAATGATGTATTTATAGACTCCTGATCTAGATTGGTCTCTTTATATCCATCAAGAAGTGGGTTATAGAAAACACTGGAGTCAAGATGGAAAAATAGCCCCTCTCTCCAAGTCTGACCATGAGTTCAGATGATGGGCACCCACACTTGAGTGCAATTATGGTAACATTCCAAAGAGCAAACACCTATATGTTCAGATATATTAGAAAAGCTGTTTACCAGAAGCAGAATCTGAACTCATACATTTTATGTGGGAGAGTAACAAAAATAACAGCACCCTATTACACCCTCTATCAAGTGGTCAGTTAGATAAAATCTATTACATACATCATTTAAAGTCTCTGACAATAAAAACTGGATGGTATATTACTCAGTAGCTTTAAAAATAATTATGAACTAAAACATAAAATCAGTACTGACAGGTGCCATCCCAATATAACTTAGTAGGTTTTTCAAAGTTCATTTTGAAGCTTAAAAGGTAAAGCCATCTAAATAAAAGCAGGTCTGGAAATGTCCCCATGGCACACTACCTTCCCTTGTGAACCAGACGACTGCCAGCAGGGCTCACTGCCATCAATAAGACGAGAAGCCTGGTTTACAGAGGATGACACATTCAGGCTCTTCACCATCCGGGACCAGCTGTCCAGGAGCATTCCTGGCTGACTGCTGTGACAACGCTTCAGCTGTTTTCCAGAACGGCCACAAAATATTGCAGACTGTCCTATTTAATGGTAGTGAAAAAGTGTTAATACATGTAAGGCAAAACCTTCCCAACCAAGAAATAAAGAATACTACATAGTGATGAGCTTTTTGCTTCAAGAAAATAGTAAGTTTTCCAGTATGGAGTTTGCTCAAAAAGTTGAAAATAGAGCTACCCTATGACCCAGCAATCACGCTACTGGGTATTTACCCTAAAGATACAAAGATAGTGATTCTCAGGGGCACATGCACCCGAATGTTTATAGCAGCAATGTCCACAATAGCCAAACTATGGAAAGAACCTAGATGTCCATCAACAGATGAATGGATAAAGAAGAGGTGGTATATATATACAATGGAATTCTATGCAGCCATCAAAAGAAACGAAATCTTGCCATTTGCAATGATGTGGATGGAACCAGAGGGTATTATGCTAAGTGAAATAAGTCAATCAGAGAAAGACAATTATCATATGATCTCTCTGATATGAGGAACTTGAGGGGCAGGACGGGGGGCCGTGGTGGGTAGGGAGGGAAAATTAATGAAACCAGAAGGGATCAGGAAGGAGACAAACCATAAGAGACTCTTAATCTCACAAAACAAACTGAGGGTTACTGGGGGGTGGGAGGGTAGGGATAGGGTGGATGGGTNAGGGTTTGTGCTATGGTGAGTGCTGTGAAAGGTATAAGCCTGATGATTCACAGAACTGTACCCTGGGGCAAATAATAAAAAAAAAAGTTCATATATTAGAAAAGACAGAGTGAGAAAATGAGATAAGCATTAATCTCAAGATGATGAGGGAGAAGGGAATCAACCTAAACCCAAATTCCACAGGAAAAAGAAAGAAATAATAAAGATATGAGAAACAGCAAAAAAGCCAAAACCTGTCTCTCTGAAAAGACTAATTAAACTGATAAAAAAACATGGCAGGCCGATTAAGAAAATAAAAAATTAGCCTTGAAAAGTAGATAACTCTAGAGTCTACAAATCGCCCACATAAGAGAATAATACAAATCAAAACTAGATAGGAACTTCCTCAACATGAGAAAGGCTATTTATGAAAAACCCACAGCTAACATTGTACTCAGTAGTGAAAGACTGAAAGCTTTCCCCCTAAATTCTGGAGCAAGACAAGGATGCCCACCTTTTCTACTTCTATTCAACTTAGTACTAGAAGAACTAGCTAAAGCAGGAAAAAAAATATAAGGCATCCAAATTGGAAAGGAAGAAGTAAAACCATCTTGGTTCATAGATAATGTGATCTCATATATAGAAAACCCAAAAGAAACCACACAAAAAAAACTGTAGGAGACAATAAATAAAATTCAGTCAAGCTGCTGGATATTAATTCAATATACAAAATGGTTGAAAGTATAGTGTATATTTCCACATACTAGCAACAAACATTCCAAAAGGGAAATTAAGAATTACATTTAATATAGCACAAAAAAGGAGCGCCTGGGTGGCTCAGATGGTTAAACGTCTGCCTTCAGCTCAGGTCAGGATCCCTGGGTCCTGGGATTGAGCCCTGCATTGGGCTCCCTGCTCAGTGGGGAGCCTGCTTCTCCCTCTCCCTCTGCGTACTGCTCCCCTTGCTTGCACTCTCTCTCTGTCAAATAAATAAATAAAATCTTAAAAAGATATATATGGCATTAAAAATACTTAAAATAAACTTAATTAAAACACAAGACTTGTACACTGAAAAATCACAAAGCACTGCTGAAAGAAAAATTGCTGAAAGAAGGTCTAACCAAATGGAAAAGGCATCCCTTGCTCATGGACTAGAAAACTTAATATTATTAAAATGACAATTCTGCCCAAATCAATATACAAATTCAATGTAATTCTTATAAAACTATTGCTTACTGAAGTAGAAAAATTGATCCCCAAATTTATACTGAATTTCAAAGGATTCCAAATAGTCAAATCAATCTTGAAAAACAAGAACACATTTGGAGGATTCACAATTCCCAATATCAAAATTTACTACAAAGCTAACATAATCACAATGTATGGTTTGCTACTGGCATGAGGATAGGAAAATAGACAAATAGAACAGAATTGGGAGCCTAAAAATAAACTCTCACATCAATGGTCAGTTTATTTTCAAAAAGGGTGCCAAGACCATTCAATGGTGAAAGGACAGTCTTTTCAATAAGTAGTGTTGGGAAACTGGATGCACACATTGAAAGAATGAAATTGAACTCTTACACTCTACCATGTACAAAAATTAACTAAAAAGGGATCAAAATCTAAGTTTAAGAACTAAAACTATAACCTCTTAGAAAGAAAAACAAGTGCTAATCTTCAGGACTTTGGATTTAGCAATGGACACTGAAAGCAAAATATGTCACCAAATGCACAGGCAACAAAAGAAACAATAGATAAAATGGACTTCATTAAAATTAAAAACTTATGCATCATTGAATCCCATCAAGAAAGTGAAATGACAACCCAAAGAACAGGATGAAATATTTGCAAATCAACTGATAGGGTTCGATGTGTAGAATATTTAAAGAATTCCTTTTTCTTTCTTTTTTTTAAGATTTTATTCATTCATATGAGGGACAGAGCAAGTGAGGGAGCACAAGCCCAAGGAGCAGCAGAGGAAGAGGGAGAAGCAGACTCATCACTGAGTAGGGAGCCAGATGTGGGGCTAAATCCCAGGACCTGGGAATGTGACCAGAGCCAAAGGCAGCCATTTAACCAACTGAGCCACCCAGGCACCCCTTAAGGAATTCCTAAAACTCAACATCAAAAGTTTAAAAATGGGCAAAGGACTTAAATAGACATATCCCCCAAAAAGATACACAAATGGTCAAAATGACATAAAAAGAGGCTCAGTGTCATTTGTCATTAGGGAAACTAAAATGAAAATCACAAGATAATACTTCTTACCCATTAGGATGGCTATAATTTAAAAAAAAATGAAAAATAACACATGTTGGTGAGGACATGGAGAAATTGGAACCCTTATATACCGCTGGTGGGAATATAAAATGGTAGAGGCACTGTGGAAAACATTTTGGAGTTTCCTCGAAAAACTACCATATGACCCACAATTCCATTCCCAATTTTAAAAGTAAGAACTCAGGGAGGGTAGGGATAGGGTGGATGGGTTATGGACATTGGGGAGGGTTTGTGCTATGGTGAGTGCTGTGAAAGGTGTAAGCCTGATGATTCACAGACCTGTACCCCTGGGGCAAATAATAATAAAATTTAAAAAATAATAATAACCCAAACAGATCTGTACACCAATGTTCACAGTAACATTAATCATAATAGCTGAAAAGTAGAAACAATCCAAATGTTCATTAACAGATTAATAGATAAACAATATGTGGTATGTATGAAATATTATTCAGCTATAAAAAGAAATGAAGTTCTGACACACGCTACAACATGAAAAAAACCCTGGGAACATAATCCTAAGCAAAATACACCAGACACAAAAAGGAAAATTTTGGTTCCACCTATACGTGGTACCTGGTGTCATCAAATTCAAGGAGACAGGAAGCCGAGGCCCAGGGCCTGGAGGGGGCCAGGGAGTGGGGAATTATTGCTTAATGGTACAGAGTTTCTGTTTGGAGCGGTGAGAAAGTTTTGGAAATAGATAGTGGAGATGGCTGTGTAACATTCTCTGAATTATACACTTCAGAGATTAAATGGCAAATTTTGTGTTGTACATATTCTGCCACAATAAAGATATACATATATCCAACTCCACACCCTATGCAACAAAACATTAGTTTCTTGAGACCCTTTTAATGTTATTTATGGAAATACAAGCAAACAAACCCTGTTATTCTAATTCCCGTAGTCCGTTCCTCATTGCTTGAAAAAAGGTATCAAGTTTTCAAGTGAGCAAACTAAATAACATACATGTGCACAATAATGATTTCATTAATAATATTTTAATGAAAAAGAGCATAACCATTCTACCATACCTGGTTCATTTATTCTGCCAAATGTATGCCTAGTGTTGTGTTTTCTGGTCTTAAAACATGTTTCACAAAAATCAAAGTCATCACAGTTTCTGCATTTGAATCTAGATCCATTGATAGGAAACATCTGACAGCCATCACACCTATTTTTAAAACCATTGGGTTGATAAGAAAAAATATAATGTCATTTATTAAATTAAGGCAATTTATTAAATTTGATTCCAAAGAAAATTATTGCTCCCAAACAAATCTAGCAATATGAAAATTAACTCACGTAACCCCAGGATGAACACTAGGCACCAACTCCATTTCTGACAAAAGCCCAGTCCAGTGAGACTGCTGAGTAAAGTCGACAATGACATCTTTTCCATTTGCACTGAAAGCTAGGACACAATAGAAATTGCTGAAACATCTTGGTCACCAATAAAAACCTAATGTTAAAATTTAAACTATACCTAATCATGTGATATTTATACTATAGTTATTTGCGTTTTACAAAGAGTACTTCTCTTATAGAGAAGGCTAAGATACTTATGGATGAACTAACACATGATGTCAATCAGGGATTAGCTTTAAAATAATCAAGGGAGGGAATCATGGATGAAACAACTTTGGCCAGGAGTTGACAACTATTAAAGCCAGGTGATGGGCACAAGGAGGTTCATTACGCTATATTCTTACTTCTGTATATGTTTGAAATTTTCCACAATAAGTTTCTTTGTTTTTAATTATATCAAGTCAAAAACTCCATTTAGTATCTTAGGACATAAAAATCACAATAATAATGTTAAGAGATCTCTTGTCCTTTGGTGAGAATACTCTGCTACTCAAACATTAGCTTCTGAACCAAATTCTTATTTTTAAAATTTATCTGTGTTTTGACTTATAAAGCTTTTAAGAACCTCTTAAGTAAAGAAAAATGTTAAACTAAAGTAAAATGTTAAATAAGCCATTTGTTCTTATGTAACCTGAGACATTCTAACACACACACTGGGGAAGCACCACCATTATCGCCATTTCTAATCTAATAAGCTATCAATAGTAAGAGAGTTTTGTACGAGGTTCAAACAAAACAAAACAGGATCTCTTTATGGCCTTAAAGGAGCTTAAAGATAAAATCATATGCATTTTTAATTGCTTCCCACGCAACTGTTAAAATGGATATAGGATACCTTTTCAAGTATACCATGTGTTTCATTTGAAATCTCAATATCATATTAAATATAGACTGAAAAGAATTTTGTGTTTCCAGTTCTTAACTCACATCATTTGCACATTTCCATTCCTTAAATTTAGTCCTAAATTTTATTATAGCAAAGAGAAAGTAACAAAAATAGTTCCCAACTGAGGGAGTTGGCCAGAAACTCACATACAGGCCATTTGGCAGAATGACAGAACAAGTTTATAGAACACCAACATCAAACAAGGTTACCCTGTGACTGTGATAGATCAAGACAAAAGCCAAACCACTCTTTAGTCAGTCTGATCAATTTCAAATCTAATCTAAACCACAAACACAACCAGACATCCTCCCCAACCCCCAACTTCCCCCATCCTGGTTAGTATAAACAACTGCTTCCTTGCCAATCATTCATTCCATTCTAGTTCCATTTTTTTTCCCTGCCTTATAGATTAATATTTATTAAGGCACCCATTCTTAGAATTACCCACTCCTCTGAACCCTTCCTAAAATAACCAACACAAACCCCATTCATTAGTCCTTTGTTATACCCACTTAGGGAGACACCCCATTTTCCAGGGTATGCATCCTCCTCAGTGGTAATGAGTTAAGAAACCTGACTCTGTTCAACTACAGGTGTGTTCCTGGTCTAGAGAGCACTGACAAGCAAAAAAAAAATGCTATTTATATATCACAGACTTTCTTCATACTTGTTTTTCTTGCCCTTGAATGGAAAAAAATGAGTTTATTACATTAGCTGATGAAAAGCTAACATCTAGAATTTTGCTGCCTGGATAATATTACCTTTCACAACCCCCACACTTTGATGAGTCACAGATCCCCACTTGTATTTTGGTGTGGTGACTGAGGCTTTGACGCGAACTTTATCACCAATCTTTATGTGAGAAGGAGAACTTGGTGGAGGATAGCCTAAAGATGACAATAATAAATGAACTATAATTAGTATTTATTCCTGAAAATTCTGTCTCTACTTAAGAAAAAGCAAAAGAACTTAAGAATGTGCTCACCTATAAGTTCCACATGAATATACCTAACCCAGTAAGTGCCTCCTTTCTGCTGCCAATCACACTGCACATTGAGGTCATGGAGTCCATCTCTATCCAATTTGATAACTTTGCCCACGTCTCCTTCACACACTTCTTCATATGTTCGACAGCATCTAACCATCATTCCCACCTAAGATTAAAATTAAAATAAAAATCCAATCCAGTGTATAGATGAAATGAACAATTATAAGTAGCATTATTCTATTTCTAAGAAAGGATTTCCTCTAGCATCCAAAGTGTACTCTCAAAATCATTTTATACTAAATGGAACCAGGGCTCTTTAGAAAACTGGCTGGCTCAACGTCTGGGGAAGGAAATACATAAGATGAACATGAATCAACTTATGCCATAAAGGAAGGGAGCTCTCAAAGATCAAAGTGTTCTCTCAAAAGAACTTCATCAATAGGAATAATGGTTGAAACACACCAAATACATATCAGCCAATAAATTCATCACAATTGTAACAAGCAAAGGTTCTTGGTCACCTTTGTAAGTTCCATAGCACGTACTCACCATTCTGAAAATTGATAAAGCAAAACAAAAACAAAAACAAAACAAGCATTTATTCTGCCTTTCCTATATAAACTGTATTATAAAGAGTAACTAGAGTTGATTTAAAAAGAGTTCTTTAAAGAATAAACTCCAACTAATAAATCTGGAAGGCATGACAAAGTTAGAAAACCACTATTGTGCAAGCCCTAGTGATAAGTCTAGGTGATAACAACGAATGTCTATCAAAGCACCAAAATGAATAGAAACTCCTTACCAGATGGAAATAGACTAACAAGACCTAACCAACAACACTGCACGCTGGTCTATATGATGCATTCATGCCTAAGTACTGCCTGAGTCCCAGCAGCTTCCCTCAACCCCACCAGACCTTACTCTGACTTTAGAGGAAATGCAGAGGAGGGAGGAAGATGTGACCCAACAAAGTTTAGCCACAAATAAATGACATGAAAAGGAGAAAAAAAAGGAGGGGAAAATTGTTCCAGGTTAAAAGACACTTCAGAAAGACATCACCCAAATGTAAGGTGTATGACCTTGTTTGTACCCAAATTCAAAAATATTACTGTTTTAAAAAGCAATTTCTGAGAAAACAGGAAATCTGAGCAAGCACTGGATATAAGATAATATTATGGAATTACTGTTTATTTTGTTACTTAATGTTAGGTAACAGTAATATTATGTTAAAAATAAATCCTTTATCAGGGTGCCTGGCTGGCGCACCCAGTAGAACATGGGATTCTTGATCTTGGGGTTGTGAGTTCAAGCCCCACGCCGGGCATACAACTTACTTTAAAAAAAGAAAAAAGACAAATCCTTTATCTATTAGGAATACATTCTGACATATTTACAAATGAAATGAAGTAATTTCTGGGATTTTCTCTGAAGTAGACTAACCAGAAAAGAATTAAAACAAGAAAAGAAAGGATTTAAGATGCATAAAGGACTACACAAAGAGCCTAACTGGATTTTAAAAATTACCTGGCAGTAAGAATGATGTAAGAAAAACAAGCAAAAACAGATTTTTAGAAGTGTCCAAAATGGGGATAATTGGGAAGCACACGTCTCTGTGCCATGTCATCATGGACAAACCACCTTTTACTCCCTAGCTTAGGTACCCCTTGTTCATCTTCTGTTCCTCTGTCCTCTTTGCTCCAGTGACAGTGGCTGCCCTGCTGGATGCTATGCTCACCCCCACCTGGCTTCTGACTTTCTAAAATGCTCAAACATTGCCGACTGGAAACCTGAGCAAAGGTCCAGGACAAGACATTTACTCACCTGAATATTCTCTCTCACATACACAGCATAATCATCATTACTCAAGAAATCAGCTCGTTTTTTGTATGTCTGGCTCTCTGTTACAACAGCACCAGTAGACTACAAAAGATAAACATATTTTTTAAAAACTGTGAGCCAGATAAACCTACTTAAAAAGAAGTATGTGAAATCTTTAATATTAAAAAATAAAGTATGAAATATTATGCTGTAGTTTCACTATAAAATTCTTCATTTTAAAAATATTAAATACAGTAAACAGAATGAATATAAAAGCTAAAAGTACAGAAAATTTCTGAGACATTTCTAAATTAATCCCATGAAACGAATTACTTAAATCAGAAGTCACTGCGTCATATAAAACATGGCTACCCATGTTGGAACAAGGGTCTGCTTTAAAGCTATAGTAACTAAGGCACAGAAAACCGAGTCAGCATTTAGCAGCTTCATTATGTGCATGGCAGAACCGCAGAGAGGCCCATGGAACAGCATGCAGGAAACCCAGAGCACAGATCAGGTTGACACAAGAGATGGGGCAACCACACAGGAAGCACTGACCACAGCGTAGGCTGAGTCGTCCACATCCTCCACCACCTCCTCATCTGAACACTCCTCAGACCCTGTGTCTGCATCCGAGAGATCTGTGACCTGCACATCAGCATGGTCCAGCAGCCACCCAACCAAGGCCTCCACGCCTACAAGCAAGCACACACAGCGCACCCACAGTGAGGATCCACAGCACCAGCCTGCCTGCAGGCTGCTGATGTTAGCATTTCAAGGTAAAGCTACAAACAAATGTGTGTGAAGCACCCACAAAGAAAACAACATACCTGGCAAGCCAGCAGCATTCCCAGAGGCACCAGTGAGTGACTTCAGTGCAAACTCTATGTTCCTTCTAGGAAATCCCATTTCCATGAGCTGTACCACAATAGGCAGAGCAGGGGCGGGTGACTGTTTGCGCTTCTTTGCTCTGACAGGGCGAACATGCTGCATGGGGACAGGCGTTGTGGCCTCACTGGAGCTACAGTCTTCAAACACTGGGCTTGATGGGTGAGTGGACTCCACAGCCAAACACTGACATACAGCCAGAGCTGCAGCCTGGACAAATGAGAGTGGAGCTGGGAGGTTTATAAAAGTCAAGAGACTGGGGTGCCTCGCTGGCTCAATTGGGAGAGCATCCAGCTCTGGATTGTGGGGTCGTGAGTTCGAGCCCCACCCTGGGTATAGAGCCTACTTTAAGAAAATAAATAAAAAATATTTTTAAAGAAAAGTCAAGAGACTTAAGCAGTCTGCGAAAATGGAAATTACCAGCTTCTGCTATCAAATGCAATACAGAGGTAGAGGAAACTCAGACTTACATATGTTATTTTTAAATGAATGGATAAAATATGTTAATAAACAACAAAGACAACTTCCATAGTTTAATGCAGCAGAAAGATGTGATGGTCAAATAACTCCTGCTTCAGCATACTCAGCGCCCAGTAAATTAGCCAATTATCAATTCAGTCCTCCCAGAGCAATTAGAAGTGAGGGAGAAATCATAAAATGTGCATACAGACTATCCCAAATTACTGACTGATTCCACAACTGAGCATTTGTGAGACCCTGAAGAACCCTGCATAAAGGAAATGCTGGAAGGCTAGAGGGATTCTACAGCTACCCAGTGTTAGGGAGACAGTCTGAGGTCCCAATCCAACCAAGTTAGATGGAGTTGGTCAAGGTGTAGAGGTTCCCACTGAAACCTCAGAAAAGATTCTAAATCTGTAGTATTAGAATACAGAAACCACGTCTAGGTACAAAACAAAAATAAACCACAACATAAAAAAGTCTAGAACCAAGTTTCCAAAGAATTGGGGAGAACTGTCAGGTCATGAACCATCTATGAGAATAAAATTCCACATTCCCCAGAAAATGTTGACAGAACACAGAGTCAGTACAATGTAACATCTGAAACTTCTGGAACACATTAACAGCAATAGATATGTGAAGAAGCGGAACCAGTAACTGATTATAATCAAGAGAAAAAAACTGCCAATAATAGCAGACTGACAGCTGGCCCAGGTGATAAAATTAGCAAACAAGAAATCTAATATAACTATCAGGAATATGCTTTAAATATACACACAGTAAAAAAGATATAGAGTGAATAGATAAGAACTGTCAGGAAAGCTTTACAAAACTCTAAAATAAGGATCCAAATGGGAATATAAGATCTGAAAATGCAAAATAAAGAATTTCTTAGATGGCTTACAGCAGACTTAGATCCAATAAAGCAGAAGAGCCTGACTCTGATAATAGATATATTTACAATTAGCCAAGCTGATTAACCAAAAGAAAGACCTACAAAACAAAGAGAAACACATTAATAATATCTCTTAGCAAAGAACAAAATAAGAACAGAACAGGAAAAAATGGTTAACAAGTTTCCAAATTTGGTGGGGGAAAAACATCAAGCCAGAGATGCACATAACTTAAATGTACCCCAAGAGGATAGGACAAAAAAATACATACAAATCTTAGTCAAACTGCAGGAAACAAAACAAAACAAAATAAAAAACAAACAAAAAAATCAAGAAATATTGATTAAGAAATATTAAGAAATATTGATTTTAACCCCCAGCCAAAGGGGGGTTAAAAGGCATTTCATACAGAACAGTAAGAAGGATGGTTGAGGGTCACCTGGGTGGTTCAGTCAGTTAAGCGTTTGCCTTCAGCTCAGGTCATGATCTCAGGGTCCTGGGATGGAGCCCAGCATCTGGCTCCCTGCTCAGCAAGGAGTCTACTTCTTCTGGTCCCTCTGCCCCTTCCCTCTACTTGTGCTTGCTCTCTCTCTCTCTTTCTCTCTCTCTCTCAAATAAATAAAATCTTTAAAAAACAATAATAATCATTTTTAAAAAAGAATGATGGGTAGGGAGGGAAAAATAATGAAACAAGATGGGATTGGGAAGGAGACAAACCATAAGAGACTCCTAATCTCACAGAACAAACTGAGGGTTACTGAGGGGTGGGAAGGTAGGGATAGGGTGGATGGGTTATGGACATTGGGGAGGGTTTGTGCTTTGGTGAATGCTGTGAAAGATGTAAGCCTGATGATTCACAGACCTGTACCCCTTGGGCAAATAATAAAAATTAAATTAAAAAAAAAAAAGAATAAAAATAAAATTAAAAAAAAATAAAAATAGAAAATAAAAAAATAAAAAGAATGATGGTTGAATTTCCATCAGAATCAGTGGAGACAAAACAATGAAAGATCTCTCTTTATGGGGCATATGGGTGGCTCAGTTAATTAAACGGCTGACTTCAGCTCAGGTCATGATCTCAGGGTTCTGGTATCGAGACCCCTATCGGGCTCCCTACTTAGTGAGGAGTCTGCTTCTCCCTCACCTTCTGCTGTTCTGTCGCTCACGCTTTCTCTCTCTCAAATAAATGAATACAATCATTAAAAAAAGGAAAAAAAGATCTCTCTTTGCTACAATAGTCCCTCTCAATTCTTTTTTTTTAAAGATTTTATTTATTTGACAGAGACAGACACAGCAAGAGAGGGAACACAAACAGGGGAAGCAAGAGAGGGAGAAGCAGGCTTCCAGCGGAGCAGGGAGCCCGATGCGGGGCTCAAACCCAGGACCCTGGGATCATGACCTGAGACTAAGGTAGATGCTTAATGACTGAGTCACCCAGGCGCCCCAGTCCTTCTCAATTCTTAAAGGATAACTCTGTGCTGTGAAAGGTGTAAGCCTGATGATTTGCAGACCTGTACCCCTGGGGCAAATAATAATTTAAAAAAAGAAAAGAAAGAAAAAATTATAAACAAAAACAAAACAAAAAAGGGTAACTCCGCATTTCCTTCTACATCTTTCCTCTTAACACTGGGCACCTCCCAATGTGATTCCAGGTTGCATTCTGCCCAACTGACTCTTCAATTGCTCTATGTCCTCTTTTTATCTCTACAGGTGACTAGAAACACTGCCATACTGTGGCCACTTTATTTATTTATCTATCTATCTATCTATTTTTTACTTTATTTTTTCAGTGATCCAAGATTCATTGTTTATGCACCACACCCAGTGCTCCATGCAATACTATTGCCACTTTAACTTGAACTCTCATCTTAGTGGTTTTCAGACCTAACAAGCAGTTGGCATTCAGGCCATTTCAAAGAAGGAACTGCTCACTATCCTCATCCCCAATATTTCTTGCCTTCGCCTTTTGCACTCTACGTTCCTCACACCTGACTGCTACCAGCCATCCCCTCAACCTGATGCAGCTGCTTCCTCACTCCCTCAACTCCCTGCAGTCTTGGTCTCTGAGGATTTCTAAAAGGGTATGTTTCGCCTGCCAAACTGAGCACTCAAGATTTTGTTTTTGTCTTTGATATTTTATACAGAGTTTTTTATATACTACATAGAAAAAAGGATTTTTTTTTTTTTAAAGATTTTATTTATTTATTTGAGAGAGAGCATGAGCAGGGGGAGAAGCAAAGGGAGAGAGAGAAGCAGAAGCCCCACTCAGTAGGGAGCCTAATGCAGGCTCGATCCAGATCTGATCTGATCATGACCTGAGCTGAAGTCAGACACTTAACTGACTAAGCTACCCAGGTGCCCCAAAAGAAGGATTTTTAGAAACATCTAATTCTTCATGCTGCAGGCCATGAAAATCCACATCACTCTTAGACCTGGTCACATGTCGTACTTATATGGAAAATTTCCCATAGCCCCAGCCTCAAGTTACACTGTGCAGTGCATGTGCTCTGCAATTGGGCAAGGACTGCGAGCCTGGCAGCAACAGGGCATGGCCAAGAAAGCCTTTGGAATGAGTACAAACGAACATGGAACAAACATGCCAGTGCAATATTCCTAGGTCTAATGGGGCTCCTTCAATAACAATATTTCCTAGAAAAAGATCACACCATAAATATTTGAGCATCTGACCCATATGGAGTCTCGTTAACTTTTTCAAATAATTCACACATATTCAAAATAAGGTTAAACATTGGCATGTCTGGGTGACTCGGTTGGTTAAGCGTCCAACTCTTGATTTCAGCTCAGTCATGATCTCAGGGTTGTGAAATCAAGTGCTGCATCAGGCTCTGCACTCAGTGCAGAGTATGTTGTCCCTCTCCCTTCCCTGGCTTGCTCTTGCTCTCTTTCAAATAAATAAATAAAATCTTAAAAAAATAATAATAAGGTTAAATTTCAACTCACCCATCCTCTAGTATTATAATGCTCTATGACAAACATGGTTAAAGCCTAACTAGTCATAAAAACTATTTTGGTGTATCATTTAAAATTCAGAATATGGGCGCCTGGGTGGCTCAGTAGGTTAAAACCTCTGCTTTCGGCTCAGGTCATGATCTCAGCGTCCTGGGATCGAGGCCCACATCGGGCTCTCTGCTCACCGGGGAGCCTGCTTCCTCCTCTCCCTGTCTCTCTGCCTGCCTCTCTGCCTACTTGTAATCTCTCTCTGTGTGTCAAATAAATAAATAAAAAATAAAAAAATAAATAAAAAAAAATAAAATTCAGAATATATCCTTAAGAAAACACATATCTAGGAAAACGATTGTTCCCAACTTAATGTACCAGATTAAAATTCCCAAAGCTGTTACTGTACCTCTAGCTCCTGTTTGTCAAATATGGCCTTCACTGGAGATGGCTGGGTGGCGGAGGCCAGTAACTGCTGCAAGAGGATCATTGGAGGCTGTGGCCCTTCAGGAGACATGTCCCCAAGGTCAGGGGATGCAGCGGCTCCATCATCTGAATTTAAAATACGAAATATGAGTACATTATATTTTCAACTCCTAACATCTCTTTACTAATAAAGATAATGCACTGAACATGTTAAATCGAATTTGATCTCTACGTCTTCAAGCACTGGACCGTCAAAATCTTCAAGACTCAGATATCAAAAACTAGTCTCTAAAGAATTTTCCACTCCCTGGTTTTTGGCATCTATCCTTTGTTAGTTCATGTGTCTCTTTAGAGCCAAAAAAAAAAAAAAAAGCTATCTCCAGATTTCTGCCTTTGGGACAGTTCTTATACCTTCTCTTTCTTGGTGCATACTCATTGCTTCAGAAACCCCCCTCCTTCTACTGACACTCCTATGTTCGTATTTGTAGCCCTCACTTTTACTGCTAACCCTGTTCAGACCATAAATTGACACCAATTTCAAATATGTTGTGTGGTCAGGGTAACATCTTTTTGTCTGTTTAAATCTGAGTAGCTTTGGGTCAAGCATTTAGCACTTCCTGTTTGCCCAAGACCCACTGAGTCCCACTGCCTCGAGCCCACTCACTATTTGAGTTTGCTGGCAGCTTGGTGACAGCTTCAACTAAACTTCTAGATCAGGGGTTGGAAAATCTTCCTCTTGAAGGGACAGAGAATAAACAGTTCAAGCTTACCAGCCACATGTCTATCACAGCTACTCAACTCTGCCACTGCAAAATGAAAGCCACCTAAGATGACATGTAAACCAATGGGCATGGCTATGTTCCCACAAACTTTATAAAAACAGGTAGCCATGGTAATTTGTCAATCCCTGCTCTACACAGCTCTGTCTGGAGCCCAACTCTGTCCCAAGCATGAGATAGTAACCCTGATTCAGTGCCTCCAGAGCCAGTCATCAGGGTGACCAGACAACAGCCAATCCAGTTCCCTGGGCTCTGGTTTCCTGATCTTCTACAATTGTGGGTTATCATTAAGCTCCCTACTGTCAAATACAGAATAAACCTGCACTTTGATTAGATTTACCTTATACTCAGCACATTAAAATTAAACCCACAATACCCTCTTAAGATTAAGAAACAAAACAAAACACCCCAAACCCCACTGACTTCCAAATTTGGGTCAAAGGCATTCCCCTCTGTCCTCCCTGTAACTTGAGCTTGAAACACCAGCCATCTTTGACTTTTCAGTGGTATCCCATGCAGTTATCATCAAAAAAACTATACTGTCACAGTGTCTACTGGAACCTTCTTTCCATTTTTCATGCCTTCCCCCAGAAGACACCTTATCACTTGACACAAAAGCGATTCTCTCATCTCCATTGCCTTCCTTTTTCAAATACTCCTATACCTCACCAGTAGATTTATCATCCTGAATATCAGTCCTTACCATGTGGGTCCTCACTGCAGCTCTAAGTCAGCCTTAAGTTTCACCCTGGTATTCAAGGCATTCTATCAGATGAATTCAGCTGGCCTCTCCAGCTTTTGGCCCACGCTCATCAATAAACCCTGAGCTCCCTGCAAAGCAAAGCACTTCAACACTCACCTATACACTCACTGCTATGTCTGTGCCCCTACTGTCCACCAGGATGGACCTTCCGCATCACGCTCCACCTAGGGTTTGCCACACCCTTCAGAAGCTGCCCTCCCCAGTCCTCAGGCACCAATGTCCCCAAGACACTTGTGGAACTGCAATTACACATTTCACAGTGCACTGGCATCATACGGTGCACAGAGCCATCAGCATTCATCTTCTCTTCTCTCACTGACCCCAGAGAGTTTGGGATCATAAATAAGGACTATCTTACTCCCCATAATATTTTAGCACATGTCTTTTAATAATAGATGATCAAAAAAAAACATTTCATAACTTTGGGGGTTTTTCTATTCAAAGTGATATAAGGTTATTCTAGAAAACTGAAGTAATATAGGAAAGTATAAAGAAAATAAAGTCAGCTGAAATTCCACTGTCACAGTTTAGTAAGCAGATGAATCTATGGCATAGCTACAAAAAGATATACATAGCAATGTGATTTCTTATTTGTCATTTTCACATTTCCCTGGCAATGAACATATATATGTATCATCATTGTGAATGATGCCGTGGTATTTCACTGTATGGATACACCACCCAATAATGGGCATGTAGGTGTCTCCAGTTTTCAACCTAAAATCCATACCAACAAAGAAGCCATAACAAGCATCTGTAAACATACACCTCCACGCCTTTTCATATGATAAATTCCCACAAGATGATGCACAGGTCAATGGAGAGATACAAATAATAGCTGTGTGTGTGTGTGTATGCATTTTAAAGGGTAACATTTCCTCAAACGCCCATTAGATGGTCGTACCCACTTAAATTTCCACCAGCAATGTGTTAAAGCAGTACTATTTCATATGTATATAAACCCCCTGAGGGCCTTATTAAAATGCGAACTCTGATTTCTTAGGTCTGGGGTGCACCCTGAGAGTCTGCATGTCTAACACGGTCCCATGTGCCATCAGTGTTGTTGGTCCGTGGGCCACACTTTAAATAAGAAAACAGGATAGCACCGCTTTTCCTCCCCTCAATCTTTTTGTCTTATAAGACAATGGCACTGTCATTTGCACTTCATCGATTATTAGCCAGGCTGCACATCTCTTTCATATATTTAGAAGCCATCTCTGTTTCCCCTTTTATGGACTATTCATGTCTTTTGCCTGTTTTCTATGGGAGCATATGCCTTCCTTACAGATCTCTAAAAGCGTCCTTAAAAAGATACCTGAATGAGCAGCTGTGACCTCCTGAACAGCTGGCTGAGACAAGATCTGCCTGAGCTGGTCCTGGTGGGAAAGCAGTGCACGGCCCGCCTTCAGGATGTACAGTTTTAACTGCTGGCACCTCAGCAGATCCAGGTCTACTTGTCCTGTGGGAGAAAAGGACTCAGCGGGAATGACACACCCTGCTTGGGCTCTTCTCTTCACCAGCTGTATGGCCTTGGGGAAGGTGTTCTGCTCCCGCCACCACAGTGCCATGGCTGCAAAGTGGCATAAACAATGCCCTGCCCTGTGGGAATTAGCCTGCCATGCCAACTACTGTCAGTAATGAAGGACTTAGCTTTCCCAGTGTTATGACTAGTGCTTCTGGATAAGCATCCTCTACCTTCCCCCATCAAAGTAGCTGCATGAGGAGCAGGAGAAGGGGAAGACTTCCCCCAGGTCTTCCCCTTCTCCTGCTCCTCATGCAGCTACTTTGATGGGTTGGGGTGAGAATTTAATGGTTTAACACTGTTAGATCCATGTTAGTTATATTAGTATAATCAAATGTTTCCCACATTGCTGAAATTTCAACCAGATAGCTATGTCACAAACAAAATAGTTTCACCTTTTCTTACCAAGACTTCTCCAAGACGGTTTTTTTCGGATACTCACAACATACAGTTCTCTAACTCAACAAGATCATGGCACTCCCTGGAGTCTTATCTAAGCAAATGACTGCAGTGGTTCCTGACAGCAGACTGAAGTGGAAACTAAGACAGATGCCACAAAGAGGCAGGCCCACCATAAGAACAGCAGGACTATAGTTGTGGTAACAGTGTTTCAAGGCAGGGCATGTTGGAGGCCATGGAAGGCAGCATAGCAATGTGGGATGGAAGAGGATGGAGAAGCATAGGTACCTTTCAGGCATCAAATCTGATTGCCTGCGGGCAGGTTTATTCACTGTGATGGGAAATAGGGACCAAAGGACAAGGTTAATGGAATTCTGAACATGCTGTGGTATACATGCACATGGCTCTCCAGTGAGAGATGTGAGCTGGATATCCAGAGTTAAAGGTGGTCACCATCAGGGGCGCCTGGGTGGCTCAGTGGGTTAAAGCCTCTGCCTTCGGCTCAGGTCATGATCCCAGGGTCCTGGGATTGAGGCCCACATCGGGCTTTCTGCTCAGCAGGGAGCCTGCTTCCTCCTCTCTCCTCTCTCTCTGCCTGCCTCTCTGCCTACTTGTAATCTCTCTCTCTGTGTCAAATGAATAACTAAACTCTTTAAAAAAAAAAAAAGGTGGTCACCATCGTAAATGCTGCAGCAGCAATCACAGGAATAGGAAGAAATGAGCGGGAAAACTCAATAAAAGTGGGCATAATGAGCCAGAATTTACGGAGAAAACCATAAGAATTTCCAATGTGCAAAGTATAGTCAAGGAAAAGAACTCTGCATGAAAAGGTCATGCAAGGGGCAGTGTAAGGAAAATTAAGGGAACGCTATTCCAGACCAAAGAAAGGAAGACTTTAAGCACAGGTGACCTTGGTCCTAGCCCAATATCCACAGATATGAAGCAAGGCGGGTCCAAACATGCAGGTATTACTGGGTCTGGTGGTGATGAGCTTTAGAGCAAGCTCCTAAAGGGCAATTGGGCCAAAGCGCCATGGCTGAGGGGTCAACAGGGAGGGAGAGAGAACACAGATTCCTCTTCAAAAAGCTTGTTCAGAATAATGGCTGGCACTGGAAAATGGGTGTGGGGGGGAAGCCTGGGCTCTTCAGGGGCCGCTCCCACCATGCTGTCATTCTTTTATGACACACTCTTATCACTACATTCATGGTTTCATGCGCACCATAACTTAACAAATGGTCAATCCACTGGAACCCAAAGACTTTGGCAGTGGCAGGAACTTGCTCTGACAAAATGCCAAACATTATCCTAGCAATGCCAGTTAAGACTGTAGCTATTCCATCAAGAAGCACCATGTACTGACCTGAAAAACCCTGTTTAGGTGATTTCTTTACTTTATGCTTTTCCAGTTTGCTTCCAGCGAGGTTTACTAATTGAGCCCAGACAGACAGCATCGGCTCTGTGAAGGGCAGGTTGGTGACACTGAATGCTATGGCAGGGAGCTAAAGCAAGAACACAGAAATCTTCAAAGTCTGTCCAATGAAATGAGCAAATGAAATATTCTGAAAATTATCATAACCATGAATCTTAATTCTGAAATTATCACACATATGCATAAGTCTTCTTATATCTGAGAATAGGCATTTTAAAAAGATGACATTAAAGGCAAAAGAGAGATTTGTATGTATAGTAAATATAACTTAAATTGATTTTTTTTCTTTAACAACTTCTCAACAATAATTATGTCGGGGTTGTTCTTATTATATTCTTAGGAATTTCCTATGCATTTCAAATTTTCTACAACATGAATATCATATCTTCATTTCTATAATAATCAAGAACAGTACTTTACAGGAAGATAGTCTGACTACACTTAGATCACATCGAAGTAATAATATAAAGCACTCACTTTCCCTATACAACCCTAATTCACAGATTAAGATGACAATAGCTGCTACATAAGTTATGTCACTCAACACAATTAATAAGCATTTTCTATATGAAGAAAGGTCATTTTTTAAGGAATCATCTTTAGGTTTCTTTAAAAGTTTAGTTGTTCAATAAAAAATAAACTTCAAAATTTGCATTTTAAGGTAATTAAAACTAACAAACGTAACTCAAGTACTTCTATGTTGCTAATGCCCTTTTATGATTTTGTAGCTAAAATAAGACATGAACTACTAATCCATGTAACAACATGAGACAGGCCCTATTTAACACAGTGGCACAAAGCAAACAAGAGAAGACAGACAGATGGCTTTCCTCAGGTTGCATAGCTTTCTCGATGGCAGACATGAACTACGAAAATCAAGTTCATTCCAGCACTGATGCTAGAACCCGGTTCTAGTTTAAAACTCCTCTGCGTTATTACCGAGTAACTGAACACAAGTTCACCTACTGGTTTCAGCTGATTCAATGGGCAAACACGACACATCCGCATGTCTGAGAACTGTACAGTGATTCTGCCCTTCGGAGTGATGCGAGTCACAGTGCCTTCTCCAAACTCATCGTGCATGACTTGTCCCCCCAGGCGCAGGCGACCATCGATGCCTCCGATCACAGCCAGGACGGCCATGAGGCCCCCCACCTCAGGGTTTTCAGAGTCAGGAAAGTAGTCCTCTAACAGGGCCTAATGTAGACAAATAGCCAGCTTGAAGAAGAGAGCCCAGGATGTGGCCTGTTTCTTAAACATTTACAACTAAGCCAAGTTCATTTTTATTAGTTTCTTCAATAGTTATTTCCAGTAAAATATATTTTAAAATATCTTTAAACAAAATACATGTCACTTAAAAAGATAATTTAAAATTTAAATCAACATTTTACAGAAAAAAATGATCAGATTTGAAAACATGGCACCCACCCCCTCTGATGGCTTTCCTGTGCAACTGCGGGTGACAGAGTGGAGCTGTGAGTTGATGTACTTGTTTATGAGTCCATTCCACTGACCCAGGGAGTGCAGTGTACGGAGCAGTGCCACCACCTCTTCTGCCAGGGTGCTGCTATGGGTGGCGGTCAGAGAGGCCTGCGGCCGTGCCCTCCGCCGCCTCAGAGTAGATTCTGAAACAGACATATGAGAGAGGAGCTACATGGTGCCCTGCTCACTTAACCAGGACACAAATAAGGAGAGCTGCCCACCTCTGAGGAATGGGATATCTGAAGAACAGGTGGTGAGCAAGCTGCCCAGGAAACCGAACAGCTTTTCCACAAGGCATTTCATATCCCTTGCCCTTTCAGTCTTGTCCCATGACGGAAGCACTGCTTGCAGTAAATGCACAGCTAAGATCTGATGAAAGACAATTTAAAATGGCAAACATTAAAGAAAACCACTATCTGTGATTTCAGATTAAGAAATAACAGATTTTTACTTACTTTTTTGTTCCTATAATGCAATTAATTATGTAAAAATTCAGATATTCATTATATTATAACCAGGAATTAATTTAATTAAAGATATAGGTTATCAGGGGTTTTAAAAAAAAAGGGACATTACAGATGCAGATATTCATTTAATTAAAAAATAATTCTTTTCCGCTTAATTCTTCTAAAGACAATTATACTACAACTCCTATGAGGCACATAAGAGCAGCTGGCAGGATTTATCACTTCAAAGACAAGCAAGTCAACTATAGTTTAGTGACTTAATTTAAAATAATAAAAAACTTCAGCCCCTTGCACTAGAAAATCTACTTTGGGTTAGTTCCAGTTCTTTTCTGCACTCAATATTGAGTATTGGCACCTAATTATAACGACTAGGAGCACCGGTACCTGGATGCCATCTCTTAAGAGGGTCAGACAGTCCCAAAACTCACACTGAGCAGGATCGGCCCAGCAGCACAATTACCTGCCGCTGCAGCGAGGCAGCAGTGAAAGGTGCATGTCCCTCCATGACCTTCATAAGCAGGGCAATCCACTGTGGGGAGCTGAGGGCAGCACACATGTGTGGCGTAAGCGCGATGCTCCGCACGAAGCCCAGTGTGCACCAGCTCCGGTGCTGCTCCCGGCACACCAGCCTGTTTGGGGAAGCTGCCAGAGTGAAACAAACTAGCTTGGCACCAAATTTCTAGAAATAAATACCCAGTACAATCTCCATTTTTAATTTACTTACCATGTTATTTTCAAAAATAACCTACTTTACAAATATATTACAATTTCACTCATTCAAAGTGAGAGCAGTGGGAGAAGACGCTGCAGTTAGCTCAAGGAACACTTTACAACACTCTTAAAACCTTTAAAGTACATGAGTAACTCAAAACAGTTAAGAAGTTTCATGCACTTTTTATTTCTAGACAGTAAGAAAATGACTCATTATTCAAACAGCAGTTACTAGTAAGAGTGTATCTTGTATATTTTTTATAACCTCATGTGTTGTAGTATCTCCCATGATATTGTTTACATTTAATCTGTACCACAAATTTCCAATCCAAGTTTAAGAAGTCTGCATTAATAGAACAAGACTAGGAGGCTTTCATGAGGTTTATCCAGTTTGACTGACGCAACTGACCCTGTCTGCTCCTCCTGGCTTCAAGGTCTCCGCTCATGGGCACCCCGGGGCTTCCACTCTTTCCTGGCAGAGGCCCGCCTGCCAGGGCCCAGCTCTCCTGCTCTCCAGGCTCCCAGGGGCACCACCTTCAGACACGTGTTAATGCCTGCACTCAATCATACACACACACTCACAAACAACGACTTTCACATAGTCACACCCTTACCACAATTATACATTCCCAATCTCATCACTGACATACTCACACACAATCACTCATAATTACTCATAAACACACCATAATTACTCAGCCACTTCACTCACACCTGTAGCCACCCAAATACTCAGTCTCACTCAGAGACAAACTCTCACACATTCACACCCAGACTCACTCACATACCCACAAGCACTCACACACACTCACTCCTCCCACTTCATCAACTCATTCTCTTCACACTCACATACAAACATTTCCATGGGTTGAACTGTATCCCACAGAATTCCATATTCACCCAAAACCTCAGAATGTGACCTTATTTGGAAGTAAATTCTTTGCAGATGTACTTCAAGTAAGGATTGAGATGACACTGTACTGAATCACAGTGGACCTTAAATCCAAAGAAAGTCTTTATAAGAGGCAGAAAAGGACACAAAGAGATACAGGGCAGTCCTTTGTATGAAAATGATGCAGAACCTGGAGTGCTATGGCCTCAAGTCAAAACAGCCTGGAGCTACCAGAAGCTGAAAGAGACAAGAAAGGATCCTCTCCTGAAGTCTCTGCAGGGAAGGAAGCCCAGCCAAAAACCTTGATTTTGGACTTCTGGTCTCCAAAAATGGAAGGGTTCATAACTCTGTTAAGGGCTGAACTATTTCCTCCCCCTCCCAAAAACAGTATGTTGAAGTCCTAACCCCTAGTATCTCAGAATGTGACTTATTTGGAAATGAGGCCACGGAAGATGTAATCCACTTAGAAGTGGTTAAACTAGATTAGGGTGGGTCCCTAATCCAATTATGACTATTGTCCTTATAAAAAGGTGAGATTTGGAAACAGACACAGACGCCAGTGAAGATGAGGGCAATAATCCATAATAAAGGAATGCCAAAGATTGCCAGCAAAATACCAGAAATTAGGGGAGAGGCCTAGAAGACATCCTTCCCTCATAGCTCTCAGAAGGAACAAGCCCTGCTGACCCCTTTATCTGGAATTAGGCTAGTCTCCAGAACAGCGAGAAAAAATTTTAGGCCACCTGGGTGTACGGTACTTTCATATAGCAGCCCAAGCAAACCAACCAAATTTGCAGTAAGTTGTTAAGGCAGCCCTAGGACACTAGTACACATGCACATTCACCCACATGCACACACACACCAAATTCATAGCCCCAATACTCTGTAGGCCCACAACTATTCATTGCATACATGTCTTGTCCGTTGTTCCACTTTCCACTAACATTCGCAGCAGTCCACACAGGGTCTTGGTGGCTTCGCTCTGCATGATTTCAGCATGGACTCCAGCAGAGAGACAAAGAGTTTGCAATAAATTAACAGTACTGGTAAGCATCATTGCAGTGGGATGAATGTTCCTTTCAATTTGTTCAGCTTCTGGAAAAAAGTATCAAAATAAGAACCTACACTCCCTGCATGTAATCGGAAAATGTCCCTGCATGTAATTTAAGGGATTTTAATAACCCAGTCTTTGAAGGAATTTCACATCACAATTTTTATTGTGGAAAGGGAAATTGCTCTAAGAAAAGACAGCATTCAGAATGCACTAAACACCCTAATCATCTCTGTCCCCACCTTCCTCAAAGAAAATAAGCCTTCTAGAGTTTACTTTTTTAAAACAATCTCTGCACATAGTTCAGAAGCACTATAGCAATCTCAAGGATTTCCTCTTAGAAAGACAAGCTATCAAATGTCAAGAGCTGCTTGCTGACAACCTAGCTATGCCCTGGATGAAGATGGAAGTGCCTGCCCCATGGAAGGGAGCCAGAGGCTCGTGTGTCCAAGGCACTCACTTTCTGACAAGTAGACACATAACAGCAGAGCCACAGTTCCTTCATTTAGCCAGCTCTGCTCAGGCCCTGACTTCTCCAAGTGAAAGCAAAACCAGCCCTGACCATCTACGTGCAACTTCAGGTTTCACATATGGTAGTCCCAATAGCCCCAAAAGGCAGGCATCATCTGTTCACATCTGAGGGGGCCAGGACTCCCACAAGTGACATGGATGGAACACAGCCTTTTCTACTCTCCACACCACCCATTCTCTACTGAGCTCAGGCTCTCAGGTTTCCTCCCATGACCATACAAATGACTTGCAGAGGCTGACCATGCAGTGCATACAGTCAGCACCTGAGCCCCAACAATCAGCCCTAGCCTCCTGAACAGTCTCACCGAGACCAGCTGTGGGAAGTTTCATTCATACATCCCAGTTTGTTGGACACATCTAAAAATGTCATGAAGTCCTCCTCCCATAAGCCTGGATCTCCTTAGATAGGATTTCACTTTCTGGGTTCACTTCAAATTCTCACCTCTAGTTTCTTTAAGGCAATACAGTACTGACTCACTCCACATTATCCCTAGTCCACCAGGCACTGGCTCACCACCTCGCACACAGGCTCAGAGCCAACCAAGAAGGTCTACCAGAGGTGAAGACATAGCCAGCCCTACACTGCCAAACCCTACTGCACTGTCCTCAAAGGGAGCAAGAGAGTCAATCCAGCGAGGTTGCCAGTTATCAGAGCCATGCTTTTAATTCCTGCATCAGAATCACCTAGGGCTTATTTAAACTGAACCTTCAGGGGCAAGTCCAAAACTACAGGCCACGGTCCACAGCTGAGTCCTGACACTGTTCTCATTCCCAGATGGAAAGGATGGCCAGCTGCCATTAGCACACAGCCTGCCAGATTGCCCCAGACCAAATAGCCCCAAGGCACCGACCAGAGTCATCCTCTGTGTCCGAGTCCTCTGCTGAGGGCTGTGTGGAGGCTGGCAGCTCTGCCAATTTGAGGTCATACTTCCCCTCCTTCCCCATCCTGTAGGAGTTGGTGCTGCCTGTGTCCCACTGGACCCTGATCCATCCGTCCTCTCCCAGTTCACCAATCACACGGCCAAGACCAGGAGGAGGTCCATCCTGAGGAAGCCAAAACAAATAATAGTTAAGAGGGTGTATGCCTGTTCTGTCACACAGAGCCTGTAAGGACTGTTACATTACTATGAACAGACTTTTTGCCTACAGGCTGCTCCAAATCCACCAGCGCCACGCACAGCTCACACATCATTACCTTAAATCAAACATCAGGAAATAACTTGCTCATGCTCTTTTACCAATGAGTTAAGTGGGAAAAGCATCATCTCAATTCGCATCCTCCCTAAGCCAATGCAGAGATAAGGCTTTCCAGTCTAGTCCTGGTGCCCTGTTCCTTGGCTCCCTCGATCCCCCACCACAGGGCTTCGAAAGCCCAAAAACTGAAACAAGCTTTGCATCTCCTCAATTCCTCTTATTCAGTTTTCCCTCTGGAACCTAAAGTGGAAACTCTGTCATTTCTATGACTGAAAGCTGTTTTTAAGATGCTACTACCTGTTCCAGGACACTTCTGAGGTGATTTTGATGAGCCCATGCTTAAAAAATGAGGTTGAGAAAACCTAGAGATGACAAGAACACTACCACACTGTAGGAAGGTGAGCACTGTCCTTTGTTAGTAACTTTGGTAATGACACAGATACCAGCCCCCATGATCTCTACCTCGTGAGACCTGACAGAAGCTTGGAAGTGAGGTGCTACAAGGAGAAACAGAAATGGCCACGGCCCAACTAGTACACCTAAAACTGCAAGGTTGGGCTACTTAATGGGGACGTGGCCATCAGCTCTCAGAGGCGGGACCTGGGTTTTCCTGTCTCACAACTTTCAGAACACTACTACTCAGATGCAGTTTGCTCTCTCCTGCTTACTCTTGCTCCTACTCTGGGCTGCCCCTCAAATTGAGCCCATGCCAAGGAGTTTTCTGAAAATAGCCATTACCCTTTGAAGACCTGATCCTACCTGAGGTGCCCCTACAGCCACTGTTACTCTCTACTTGTTTTGACTCCATTTACCTGCCCAGGAACTAACTACATCGCCAACTACATCATCTGTCAATTGCATTGGCCGTAAGTTAAGGTAGTTATTTGTTCCAATTTCCACCCACTAATAGCACGCAAGTAAGGACGGTGACTAAGGTGTGGCTAATGTGTTTAAAATCAAATCTGAGCACCTGGTCACCCCATTTCCAATCAACACCTCTCATGACCCTGGTTCCAATCTTCATCATTGCAGCCAGTTCTGGCCCTGAAACTGGAAGCTGCACAGGAGCTGTTTCCTTTCTTGTCTCTTCCAAAACTGTAGCAGAAGCTCCTCGGGCAGAAGCATTCATATCCTCTTCAACATTATCACAACTAGGACCTATGAGAACATCAAACGCAGCAGCTGAGATAATAAGTAGTTACAACTTCCTAATCTCAATACATTTTTCAATACTTAGTAAGTACTGATGAAGATAATTTTAAAGAATCTATAGTGTATACTGTATTATTTTATCAATACAATAAATAGCATGAAAGATTTATTGATGAGAATTTAAAATGGTAAAAGGAGAACCAAGTATACAAATATGCATCAGAAGACATAAAAGATATAAAATGAGCAACAGAGACATTTCTTCTACTAGGAATTATGCCCCCACCAAGAAAAGCAAAGTGATTGAGTTAGAAAAACACATATTTTTATTAGAATAGAAAAACAAAAGATAACCACCTAAATGTCTAACAATGAGAAACTAACCAACTTTAATTATGGTACCATGCAGAAAAGAGCTAAGACCAGCAGGCCAGATACTGCTATCCTTAGGAAGGGCTGCTTGCAGGCAGCCCTCAGCTGGTGTCTGGGAACCTGAATTTCAGAAGGGCTCCCACCCTTCCCTAACTGGTAAGAGGCCTCACTGTGCCTATTGGCACAATGTGGTCTCTGGTGAAACCTGCTTCCTTCTGGGGGTCTAGAACTTGCATTACATGCCAGGCCCCAGTGCAAACTCTCTGAACTTTCTAGACAGACAACATTCCACACATGTATTCACAACTCTTTGCTGAGAGAATTAAGTTGATCCTGTGATTCCACTAGGAAAGGACTTGTGTCAGTTTCTCCCAGACTTTTTCCATGTGCCCTTCCCTTCACTATCATGCTTTCTAGTCTTTCACTGTAGTTAAATCTTAGCCCTCAGTGTGACTATATACCAAGTCTGGTGAGGCCTCCTCACAAATCATTGAATCTGGGAGTGGTCTTAGGAACCCTGGCACAGGGATAATAATGGGATTCTCTAGAACAACCCTAATTTGCTGAAATACTGCAAAAGGACTATTTGGTAAAAGAAAGAATGAAGGGGTAGAGCGTGATGAATATTTGGTCCCTGAGCACTACAAAATCATCCATAGTATAAAACAGAAGTTGAGATATAAGCTACCAAAAGTAAAATTTAGGAATGGATTTTAAAATAGTAAATTTAGCCCTAGGAGTCAGCATGCTGGATTCCCTTGGCTGCTTTTGGCCTTACTGCCAAATGTGGGAGTCGGGGGAACCACAGCCCTAGTAACTCCTTCAGTCTTTGTTCGCTCTTCCGGAGAGGAAGAAAAGGTACTCAAACATTCCCAAAGGTGGGCTTAGGTGGGTTAAAAATGTACAAAGTTCATGATCCTCTCTCCTCCAAAACAGAGGGAAAAAAAGGTTATTCAATTCCCAGGATTGGAGCAAAGCTTTAGATAAAGTAAAGCTTTTCTCCAGTTTTACTGGGGCAAAAAATATTCTTTCTTCAGCCCAACCCAGTGGTGCCTCAGTGAGGCCCTAAGAAGGGCAGGGGTTGCATTCCTAGGATCTCCCCTGGCAGCTATAATGTTAACCCTACAAATGCCAAATGTACTGTAAAGGGCTTGAATACATTTGCAATAAGAAAAAAAGGGATTTTTTTCCAAGTGATTTTGTATTTTGTGGCTCTTGTATCTAGATGCATACATAAAATTAATATAAAATATTATATGCTTATAACTTATATGAAAGAAAAATAACTCTGATCAAGGAAAATCAATATACAAAAGGCTAAAAGTTGTATTTCATTTATATGAAATATCCAGAATAGGAAAATCCACAGAGATAAAAAGCAGATTTGTTATTGACAAAAGCTGGGGGAGTGGGAAATCAGGAATCACCACTAAATGGGTATGGCTTTCCATTTTGAGTGACAAAAAAGTTAGGGAATGAGATAGTAGTAATGTTTGCACAACATTATGGATGTGCTTAATGCTACTGAATGATAATGTTTTAAAAAGGTAAATTCTATGTTATTTTTATTTTACAATTTAAAAAAAGTTTCTAGAGAGAGAGAAAGAAGACATGAAGGCAAAATCCTGACATTTTCATAAACGACTTAAAGCAGTGCCAACCTACCAATAAGTCGAAGTGCTGTCTGTGTGAGAGCAAGTGTGCCAGAGTTCAGCAGGAGGTTCAGGTTGTTCGCACCATGCTGCAGGGTGAGCATACTGAGCATGACCAGGAGAAAGCGAGCTTGTGGGGTCGTCCCCAAGCTTGGTCCTGATGGATTCTCATTGGTAATGGTTTGTAGGGGGACAGGCTGGATACCTAAAAAGCATTGGTATCCACATAAATTTCTTGTGTGTGGATATAAAAACACACATGATGCAAAAAGCAGTAGCAATTTTTTTAAATCTCTGTTTTTAAGTGGGTTTCCAAAGTGTATGGACATCAGGCAGCTGTGCGTTACTTTGCAATAATCCTACCACCATCAGTCCACATGTAGCCATTTCCCAATGTCTGCAGAACTTATCACCCTGCTCCTCTAAATGTCCCTGGTGGTTTACTCATTTCATTTCATATACAGCAGTCATATTTCACTTCTCTTCGACAAGACCAATCCTAGCATTTCTCTGCAGGTACTTACACTATCCAAGAAATTAAGTATTAATGCAGGATAAACACTTTAGGGCATAAGATATCAATGATACACATGAAAATGTTAAAATGTAAAAGCTTAATATTACAATACTACAAAATTGTGTCTTCTGCTGAATTTTGAAAGTTTTGTTTAAAATTTGAGAAAGCTTGGGTGCCTGGGTGGCTCAATGGGTTAAAGCCTCTGCCTTCAGCTCAGGTCATGATCCCAGAGTCCTGGGATCAAGGCCCG
>LNAC01001761.1:93292-111670 GCA_002007465.1 Ailurus styani
GCACACACACACCAAATTCATAGCCCCAATACTCTGTAGGCCCACAACTATTCATTGCATACATGTCTTGTCCGTTGTTCCACTTTCCACTAACATTCGCAGCAGTCCACACAGGGTCTTGGTGGCTTCGCTCTGCATGATTTCAGCATGGACTCCAGCAGAGAGACAAAGAGTTTGCAATAAATTAACAGTACTGGTAAGCATCATTGCAGTGGGATGAATGTTCCTTTCAATTTGTTCAGCTTCTGGAAAAAAGTATCAAAATAAGAACCTACACTCCCTGCATGTAATCGGAAAATGTCCCTGCATGTAATTTAAGGGATTTTAATAACCCAGTCTTTGAAGGAATTTCACATCACAATTTTTATTGTGGAAAGGGAAATTGCTCTAAGAAAAGACAGCATTCAGAATGCACTAAACACCCTAATCATCTCTGTCCCCACCTTCCTCAAAGAAAATAAGCCTTCTAGAGTTTACTTTTTTAAAACAATCTCTGCACATAGTTCAGAAGCACTATAGCAATCTCAAGGATTTCCTCTTAGAAAGACAAGCTATCAAATGTCAAGAGCTGCTTGCTGACAACCTAGCTATGCCCTGGATGAAGATGGAAGTGCCTGCCCCATGGAAGGGAGCCAGAGGCTCGTGTGTCCAAGGCACTCACTTTCTGACAAGTAGACACATAACAGCAGAGCCACAGTTCCTTCATTTAGCCAGCTCTGCTCAGGCCCTGACTTCTCCAAGTGAAAGCAAAACCAGCCCTGACCATCTACGTGCAACTTCAGGTTTCACATATGGTAGTCCCAATAGCCCCAAAAGGCAGGCATCATCTGTTCACATCTGAGGGGGCCAGGACTCCCACAAGTGACATGGATGGAACACAGCCTTTTCTACTCTCCACACCACCCATTCTCTACTGAGCTCAGGCTCTCAGGTTTCCTCCCATGACCATACAAATGACTTGCAGAGGCTGACCATGCAGTGCATACAGTCAGCACCTGAGCCCCAACAATCAGCCCTAGCCTCCTGAACAGTCTCACCGAGACCAGCTGTGGGAAGTTTCATTCATACATCCCAGTTTGTTGGACACATCTAAAAATGTCATGAAGTCCTCCTCCCATAAGCCTGGATCTCCTTAGATAGGATTTCACTTTCTGGGTTCACTTCAAATTCTCACCTCTAGTTTCTTTAAGGCAATACAGTACTGACTCACTCCACATTATCCCTAGTCCACCAGGCACTGGCTCACCACCTCGCACACAGGCTCAGAGCCAACCAAGAAGGTCTACCAGAGGTGAAGACATAGCCAGCCCTACACTGCCAAACCCTACTGCACTGTCCTCAAAGGGAGCAAGAGAGTCAATCCAGCGAGGTTGCCAGTTATCAGAGCCATGCTTTTAATTCCTGCATCAGAATCACCTAGGGCTTATTTAAACTGAACCTTCAGGGGCAAGTCCAAAACTACAGGCCACGGTCCACAGCTGAGTCCTGACACTGTTCTCATTCCCAGATGGAAAGGATGGCCAGCTGCCATTAGCACACAGCCTGCCAGATTGCCCCAGACCAAATAGCCCCAAGGCACCGACCAGAGTCATCCTCTGTGTCCGAGTCCTCTGCTGAGGGCTGTGTGGAGGCTGGCAGCTCTGCCAATTTGAGGTCATACTTCCCCTCCTTCCCCATCCTGTAGGAGTTGGTGCTGCCTGTGTCCCACTGGACCCTGATCCATCCGTCCTCTCCCAGTTCACCAATCACACGGCCAAGACCAGGAGGAGGTCCATCCTGAGGAAGCCAAAACAAATAATAGTTAAGAGGGTGTATGCCTGTTCTGTCACACAGAGCCTGTAAGGACTGTTACATTACTATGAACAGACTTTTTGCCTACAGGCTGCTCCAAATCCACCAGCGCCACGCACAGCTCACACATCATTACCTTAAATCAAACATCAGGAAATAACTTGCTCATGCTCTTTTACCAATGAGTTAAGTGGGAAAAGCATCATCTCAATTCGCATCCTCCCTAAGCCAATGCAGAGATAAGGCTTTCCAGTCTAGTCCTGGTGCCCTGTTCCTTGGCTCCCTCGATCCCCCACCACAGGGCTTCGAAAGCCCAAAAACTGAAACAAGCTTTGCATCTCCTCAATTCCTCTTATTCAGTTTTCCCTCTGGAACCTAAAGTGGAAACTCTGTCATTTCTATGACTGAAAGCTGTTTTTAAGATGCTACTACCTGTTCCAGGACACTTCTGAGGTGATTTTGATGAGCCCATGCTTAAAAAATGAGGTTGAGAAAACCTAGAGATGACAAGAACACTACCACACTGTAGGAAGGTGAGCACTGTCCTTTGTTAGTAACTTTGGTAATGACACAGATACCAGCCCCCATGATCTCTACCTCGTGAGACCTGACAGAAGCTTGGAAGTGAGGTGCTACAAGGAGAAACAGAAATGGCCACGGCCCAACTAGTACACCTAAAACTGCAAGGTTGGGCTACTTAATGGGGACGTGGCCATCAGCTCTCAGAGGCGGGACCTGGGTTTTCCTGTCTCACAACTTTCAGAACACTACTACTCAGATGCAGTTTGCTCTCTCCTGCTTACTCTTGCTCCTACTCTGGGCTGCCCCTCAAATTGAGCCCATGCCAAGGAGTTTTCTGAAAATAGCCATTACCCTTTGAAGACCTGATCCTACCTGAGGTGCCCCTACAGCCACTGTTACTCTCTACTTGTTTTGACTCCATTTACCTGCCCAGGAACTAACTACATCGCCAACTACATCATCTGTCAATTGCATTGGCCGTAAGTTAAGGTAGTTATTTGTTCCAATTTCCACCCACTAATAGCACGCAAGTAAGGACGGTGACTAAGGTGTGGCTAATGTGTTTAAAATCAAATCTGAGCACCTGGTCACCCCATTTCCAATCAACACCTCTCATGACCCTGGTTCCAATCTTCATCATTGCAGCCAGTTCTGGCCCTGAAACTGGAAGCTGCACAGGAGCTGTTTCCTTTCTTGTCTCTTCCAAAACTGTAGCAGAAGCTCCTCGGGCAGAAGCATTCATATCCTCTTCAACATTATCACAACTAGGACCTATGAGAACATCAAACGCAGCAGCTGAGATAATAAGTAGTTACAACTTCCTAATCTCAATACATTTTTCAATACTTAGTAAGTACTGATGAAGATAATTTTAAAGAATCTATAGTGTATACTGTATTATTTTATCAATACAATAAATAGCATGAAAGATTTATTGATGAGAATTTAAAATGGTAAAAGGAGAACCAAGTATACAAATATGCATCAGAAGACATAAAAGATATAAAATGAGCAACAGAGACATTTCTTCTACTAGGAATTATGCCCCCACCAAGAAAAGCAAAGTGATTGAGTTAGAAAAACACATATTTTTATTAGAATAGAAAAACAAAAGATAACCACCTAAATGTCTAACAATGAGAAACTAACCAACTTTAATTATGGTACCATGCAGAAAAGAGCTAAGACCAGCAGGCCAGATACTGCTATCCTTAGGAAGGGCTGCTTGCAGGCAGCCCTCAGCTGGTGTCTGGGAACCTGAATTTCAGAAGGGCTCCCACCCTTCCCTAACTGGTAAGAGGCCTCACTGTGCCTATTGGCACAATGTGGTCTCTGGTGAAACCTGCTTCCTTCTGGGGGTCTAGAACTTGCATTACATGCCAGGCCCCAGTGCAAACTCTCTGAACTTTCTAGACAGACAACATTCCACACATGTATTCACAACTCTTTGCTGAGAGAATTAAGTTGATCCTGTGATTCCACTAGGAAAGGACTTGTGTCAGTTTCTCCCAGACTTTTTCCATGTGCCCTTCCCTTCACTATCATGCTTTCTAGTCTTTCACTGTAGTTAAATCTTAGCCCTCAGTGTGACTATATACCAAGTCTGGTGAGGCCTCCTCACAAATCATTGAATCTGGGAGTGGTCTTAGGAACCCTGGCACAGGGATAATAATGGGATTCTCTAGAACAACCCTAATTTGCTGAAATACTGCAAAAGGACTATTTGGTAAAAGAAAGAATGAAGGGGTAGAGCGTGATGAATATTTGGTCCCTGAGCACTACAAAATCATCCATAGTATAAAACAGAAGTTGAGATATAAGCTACCAAAAGTAAAATTTAGGAATGGATTTTAAAATAGTAAATTTAGCCCTAGGAGTCAGCATGCTGGATTCCCTTGGCTGCTTTTGGCCTTACTGCCAAATGTGGGAGTCGGGGGAACCACAGCCCTAGTAACTCCTTCAGTCTTTGTTCGCTCTTCCGGAGAGGAAGAAAAGGTACTCAAACATTCCCAAAGGTGGGCTTAGGTGGGTTAAAAATGTACAAAGTTCATGATCCTCTCTCCTCCAAAACAGAGGGAAAAAAAGGTTATTCAATTCCCAGGATTGGAGCAAAGCTTTAGATAAAGTAAAGCTTTTCTCCAGTTTTACTGGGGCAAAAAATATTCTTTCTTCAGCCCAACCCAGTGGTGCCTCAGTGAGGCCCTAAGAAGGGCAGGGGTTGCATTCCTAGGATCTCCCCTGGCAGCTATAATGTTAACCCTACAAATGCCAAATGTACTGTAAAGGGCTTGAATACATTTGCAATAAGAAAAAAAGGGATTTTTTTCCAAGTGATTTTGTATTTTGTGGCTCTTGTATCTAGATGCATACATAAAATTAATATAAAATATTATATGCTTATAACTTATATGAAAGAAAAATAACTCTGATCAAGGAAAATCAATATACAAAAGGCTAAAAGTTGTATTTCATTTATATGAAATATCCAGAATAGGAAAATCCACAGAGATAAAAAGCAGATTTGTTATTGACAAAAGCTGGGGGAGTGGGAAATCAGGAATCACCACTAAATGGGTATGGCTTTCCATTTTGAGTGACAAAAAAGTTAGGGAATGAGATAGTAGTAATGTTTGCACAACATTATGGATGTGCTTAATGCTACTGAATGATAATGTTTTAAAAAGGTAAATTCTATGTTATTTTTATTTTACAATTTAAAAAAAGTTTCTAGAGAGAGAGAAAGAAGACATGAAGGCAAAATCCTGACATTTTCATAAACGACTTAAAGCAGTGCCAACCTACCAATAAGTCGAAGTGCTGTCTGTGTGAGAGCAAGTGTGCCAGAGTTCAGCAGGAGGTTCAGGTTGTTCGCACCATGCTGCAGGGTGAGCATACTGAGCATGACCAGGAGAAAGCGAGCTTGTGGGGTCGTCCCCAAGCTTGGTCCTGATGGATTCTCATTGGTAATGGTTTGTAGGGGGACAGGCTGGATACCTAAAAAGCATTGGTATCCACATAAATTTCTTGTGTGTGGATATAAAAACACACATGATGCAAAAAGCAGTAGCAATTTTTTTAAATCTCTGTTTTTAAGTGGGTTTCCAAAGTGTATGGACATCAGGCAGCTGTGCGTTACTTTGCAATAATCCTACCACCATCAGTCCACATGTAGCCATTTCCCAATGTCTGCAGAACTTATCACCCTGCTCCTCTAAATGTCCCTGGTGGTTTACTCATTTCATTTCATATACAGCAGTCATATTTCACTTCTCTTCGACAAGACCAATCCTAGCATTTCTCTGCAGGTACTTACACTATCCAAGAAATTAAGTATTAATGCAGGATAAACACTTTAGGGCATAAGATATCAATGATACACATGAAAATGTTAAAATGTAAAAGCTTAATATTACAATACTACAAAATTGTGTCTTCTGCTGAATTTTGAAAGTTTTGTTTAAAATTTGAGAAAGCTTGGGTGCCTGGGTGGCTCAATGGGTTAAAGCCTCTGCCTTCAGCTCAGGTCATGATCCCAGAGTCCTGGGATCAAGGCCCGCATCGCATCGGGCTCCCTGCTCAGTGGGGAGCCTGCCTCCTCTTCTCTCCGCCTGTCTCTCTGCCTACTTGTGATCTCTTTCTCGGTCAAGTAAATTTAAAAATATATATATATTTAAAATTTGAGAAAGCTTAAAGAAGCTTAGATTATGCTAATGTACCCCTGAAACAAATACACTATATTAACTAAATTGAATTTAAATTAAAAAAATTTTTAAAGATTATTCTTCTAATGTACAAAGTTGTTAGAGTCTTCTCAAAGAGCAAATATCAGCATTTGCAAGTTTCTACAACATATAATTAAGAGCCAAACTATAAAATAATGCTACTATGATCATTGACATTACTTCAACAGAAATCTTAATACAGACTTTTAAGCATCAGGTTTTTTTTTTCAACTCACCAAGCTCTTTAAATTTGGCATTTGCATCCATCAAAACATTTCGAATATTCTGCACAGCCCAAGCATACAACTTGCCAAAAGTTACTTCCAATAGCATCCGATTAAAAGGTGGGATCAAATCAACATCCTTTAAACAATCTGTAAGGGGTTCCCTTTCAAACAAAGACAAAGAATAGTACTTAGGATACTGCCAGACTTAATTTGAACTTCAACAGAATAATGCTTTCCCTTAATTAAGAAACAAATGTTATGAAGTTTTACCCTATATCAATCCCCTCAGGAATAAGTCTTTGCCATCCACAGAACATAGCATACTGTACAGATGGAAGTAAGAAATTTTTGGTTGCCAGTTTTAAAATTGTATCTATCCCTTCCAGACGAACCTCTGCTCTCTCCAACTGTAAAACACGAATGCATACAGTTAAGTGCTGTGTATATTATCCTACACAAAGAAGACTGTTCTTAGTAAATTTTACCTGTTTTAATAGGCACTTTCTCATTTTTTCCACATCCACTGGCTCTTCTTTAAGGGCAAATTCCGCAATTGTACTGAGGAGTGCAGACTGTGGATAAAGACCCTGAACATTCTGCTTCAACCATTTGTATTTGTGAACACCTGTAACTGTACTTAACAGTGGCTGCCATTTATCCTGACAAAGGAAAACCATTTTCACCATTAGTTTACCTTATTGATATTAATATGTGCTCTAAAACACTTATTCAAATAAAATATAAATAAGTGCAAATAGGTTGAAATTGGTAAAATACTTTAAGTTTAGTAAGTGATTTGTGGCAAAAATAACTATACCATAAATAAGCTTATAAATGAATTTATAATCTCTACACTTATATACCTTGGAACAGATAAACATGGCAAAGTTAAATTACCATCCATATTAATAGCTTAAGACACCAGGACAGTTTCTGGAGCAAAGTATACATTCAGTGAATGAATGGTAAATGAATGATGATACAATGTACCACTAAACATGAAAGGGAACACTTTTCCAGCTATCAATCTGACCAGGACACCATAAGTCAAGTGCATTAAGTATGACTTGGAATGTCACCCATACTTTCAGTAACCCACTACACACTCTATCCAACAGATAATCAAGGACAAAGTGACAAGACTTATGGGTTCCTTTGCTATGTGCTTTGTTTCTATTCAACCAGCCTCAATATCACAGAAAATACTTCACCTTAGGTGATTTAATTGTAATGGGTCTTTTGTCCACATTTATAGGACTGTGAGGCAAAATGCAAGCTTCTTCTAAATCACTCTCTTCATTTCCAATTTTTTCTTCATCATCAGTAGATTCTGGCTTCTTTGGAACTATGATTAAAAACATCATTCATTATAAAAATCATTTGTTAAACATATTTTTAAATTAAGATATATTAAATATGCATAAAGGTAAAGGACCTGAATATTTTACTCAAACAAATATGTAAATATCACTGTCAACTAAAAAACTACAAAAAGTAAAAACCATCATGATTATTTGCACATGACATTCAATAATAACACTCTGCCACTTCACATCATGGACAGAAAGGCAGTGAGAGTGCTATGATGGGGCAGATCCTATAGAAAGGGAAGTTCAGGAGTCAGCAAACATTTTCTTAAAGGGGCAGATGGTGAATATTTTAGTCTTTGCTGGCCATTCAGTCTATTGAAAATACTCAATTCTGTTGTTGCAGAATGAAAAGCAGCTAACTTTATTTATGAATGCTGGAATTTAAACTTCATATAATTTCCATGTGTCAAACATATTATTCTCTTCATTTTTTAAAAAACCATTTTAAAATGCAAAACTGGTCTTAGCAGTAGACAGTAGACAGTGGCAGTAAACAGCAAGCAGCAGGCTGCATTTGTCCCCAGACGCCATGGCTTGCCCACTCTGGACCAGTGCAATGAATCTGTCACCATTGTGCAAGTGAATTAACTGGATGCCCTTTATTTACTATGTTAGTCTCTTTAATTAGGGAAATTTTTATTGAATTTGCAATGTGATATGCACTGTTGCTTCCATATTTTTGCTCCCTTTCAAGATTTTTAGCCTATTTCTTCTCAGCATATAATACAATAACCAACACAGTTAATAATACAAATACACCTGAGCAGTAAAACACTAACACAGCAGGTCTGGGTTGCCCAAACCCTTCAAACTCCCAAGAAAGACTGTTCCTTCAGCACTTGGCCAGCTCCTATGAACTGAGCTCTGAGTCCTTGGCATGGTCTGCCTGAGAAGAGTGTTTCTGTATGCCTGAGATCTGGAGCCATGTTTTCCAGTTTGACCAGACAGTTTATGCTAACAATGGGACTTATGGTTCTCACCTGTTTCCACTGTGGAGGCTGAAGTCTTGAGTACCTCAGAGCAACCATGTAGGTGAGCATCCCTGGCTGACAGCCCTTCACACATGTTGTCTCTCACTGCTGAGAGAACTAAGCAAGGCTCTGTGAAGCTCCACTGGAAGCTTAGGCCCAGTTTCCTTAGGATGTCCCTCAGTGCACCTTTGTTTTTACAAATTCTAGCATGTATCCTTTCATAGTAATAAACATAGTACTAACAGCTCTTCTGAGTCCTATGGAGCCATACCAATGAATCATCAAATTTAAGGGTGCTCTTAGTGACCTTAACACAGCACCAGCAATATTAATCATTTATAAGTTACTTAATTTTCTTTAAAAAAAAAAAAGAGCTTCAAACATCAAAAAACTAAATATTTAAACCCAAAACAAGAAACTTTAAGAGGTGAGAGTGTGGGCTCAAAATCCGTGGAGATCATGGCTGGGTGGTAAGAACATCATTCTCCCTCAAGCTGAGATGGTCGTCTCCCAGCCTCTGACTCTGTTGCAAAGATCTCAGAAGCATTCCTACCATGATTTCCTGACCTAGAGCATCTCTAGGCTTTAGGCAAATAAATGTTTGCTCAAGAACAATCAATTCAGGACAGCTTCTAACACAACTTAATCTTTCCTGAGATCATTGTTCATAATGTCCATCTAAAACTCAGTAATTAAAAAAAAATCAGTAATATTGTTTAATAAGCTGATCTGTGAATAAATCAGTATAATTCATAAGAATACAATCAGAAATTTCTGTAGACATGTTTATAACCACAATTAACTAAATTCCAAAGTATTTTATGTACTTATACTCAGATTCTGGTTATTTAATGCAAAAAGTATTTTCCACGTGCCAGCAACTGTTTAGCTACTTCCTGAAAATATTAGTAATTCTTCTAGCTACTTTTATAACAATTCCCCATGTATCAGGATACTCAATATTTCCAAAGAAAAACATTTCTTTGTAAGAACGGCAAGATTAACTGCAAAATTAAATGTTTCCATATATCTCATTTATCAGGACAAGTGATAAAAAAAAATACTTCCTTTTCCCAATAAATTTACTAAAGCTTATTTACCTTTTTCAATATCAATTTACTAGGTGTCAAATCATAACATCCTCAATCCCAAAGTTGCATCATTACCTGATGTCTTGGAAAAATAAGCAAGATCTATACATTTAATCATAAATACACACAACAAATATTATGGCAGTTGTGGAAATCCACATGTACTGACCAGTAGTGAAGAGCATCACTCAAATCACAGACTCAATTATACGGGGGCAAACCACACACTTTGACAGCACTTTCCTACCTTTTACATCCTTACCTCTCTTTTTCCTTCGTTCTCGAATTATCTTCTGAGCTATCCTCCTCCAACGGGGCAAAGAACTTAATAGTTTAAACTTGGACATTATAGAGAGATCATTACAAACTGCAGGTCTTAGTTCATTAAAGAGGAATCTCAAACGTTCGATGACTGGAGCACAGACTTCCTTGTAAGAACGACCCTGTTCTTGATGTGTCTACAAAATTAAATATGAAAAGACAACTTAACAACAAATATTATACCAACGGTCTACAAAGCAGAGAAGAAAGAAAATAAAAATGTACTTACCTTAATGAGTGAGCATTTTGCCTGGTAGACAACTCTACAAACATCCACTACTGATTTAGGCAATGTTCTGTGCTTTACTTGCTCAATACCAAGTGTTCCTGCATGAACTAAAGATAATGCCACATGACCTGTAAAAACATTTTTAAAAAGGGGCAGGGTAAGAATGAATGCATATTGCAATACACATGCATATACAAAAATGTATACTATAGCTAAAATATCAAGCTTCATACCTAAATCTTCATGCTTTAAAAGACAACATAACAGTAAGCGGCCAACCTCTTCCACAGGATGCTCAGGAGGAAACGTGATTGGTGTGGTCAAGTGGCATTGCCTACAATATCTTTCTATCTGACACAGAAAGTCCTGTAACAGAAATAGCTGGAGGTAACTTCAGAGCCACACTAACATGCCATCATGAATTCCAAACCACATACCACAATTTCTGATGCACTTGCAATCACCAATCCTTCTAAAACATCACTGGCATATTGCACCAAACCAGCTTCCTCCATCAAAACCAACCCCACAAATACTATATAAATAAATTAAGTCTGTGCTAAGCCAGTCAAAGAACATGAAGGTGTTCACACATTAAAGTCTCAATGTAAACCAAAGGACACTAAGTGCGGGAAGGCCTCACTCACCTTCACATTGTGATCCTGGATGTTATTATCAGCAATAGCTTGCAGGAATGCCTGGGAATGGTCTCCCAGGGCCCGTCTGTGGGAGCAGAGTCGGGACTTGCTGGCAGGAGTACCCCCAGGAGAGCTACAATGGTCCTCATCTTTCTCCTCATTGTAGCTATAGTGGATCTGGCTGGTCTGCAGACCTCCAGAGAAGATGGATGACTGAAGCCACTCTAAAAAGTGCATATGAAAACATTAAAAAGAGACTTGAGTGCATTATTCAGAAATAAATATTAAAATAAAAGATAAAAAACTGAATAGCTGATTTACAAGGAGAAACTTCACATCATTCATATTAAAGAATCACATCTAACATATTTACAGAGACTGGCTTATAATTCCTTTATCTACAGGAAAACAGGTAACACTTCTGGTTCTTCACTACATCTTGAGCATGGTGTCAGAACTCAATATAATAGTTTCAGTCCAACATTTACTTAGATACCTGGTCAAGCATGGAGCTGACAGATTCCACAGATACTCTGTGAAGACTGGGGTTTGCATTCTAACAAGGAGAGCACCATTTGGGCAACTTTTACACAAGCAATCACTCAACTTGAATTGGGTAACTATATGCTACAAAGTACTACAGTGGGTATAGCAACAAGACCTCCACTATCCAAAGATTCAGTAGAGGATTTGCTGTGGAAGTGACAACTGAGCTTAAATCTAGATAAAGACAAAATCACTGAGCATCTAGGTAGGAAAACAGCACATGAGAAGGGATCTACAAAGAAAAACATGGTAAGGGCAGGCCACATTCCCTAGAGCATTAATCTGGTAATAAAAATGAGCGACTACTAGACATATAACATGGGATCTTAGTAAGAGACAGATCCTTGGGAGGCTATAGATCCAGTGGACTATAAAGGAAATCCATGTGAGGCATGGCCAGACCTTCAAGAACATGCTATTCTGCAGTGCCAATGTGAATGAATGGTCAATCTAACTGCTATAATAACTAGAGTAAAGGTTCACCAAAAAAATGAAAAGTCAGTTTGTACATTGCTACAAATTTTTTTCAGTGACTTGTGTTATCAAAATAGTCCTCTAAAACCCAAGCAATCAAATCTCAGATGTACTCAACATTGTTTTACGGGAAATTTGGATGTTAGAGCATTCTGGGGCATTCTCCAAAGTGCCACATTAATTCTAAAACACAAATCTGATCATGACCTTCCCTGGTTCTCTACATTTAGAACTCTATCTGATCTCTCAAAGATACTGCTCTAAAGGTGGCTTATGCCTAGAGTGGATTGGGCCCCCTTCACTAGGGCCCATAGCACCTTCTGCTCTCCTCTACCCTGACTCTTGTCATTTCCCACATTCCATGCTGATTTAGAAGAAGCCTATTTTCCCCACAGTATAAGTCTTTGAGGGAGAGGATGAGTCCAACCTCCATCCTCCCCACCCTTAGAGGCTCTGCAGGAAGCAAAATGCCCAGCATGCACACCAAGGGCTTTCTCCAGAAGGCTGGGCTGACCAGGTACCATGGCCATCCTAGCCCACCAACCCTCTCTCCTGAAAGTGCACATACACGACCAACTGGAAGCCCTGATTTTTTCAACAATGCCCTTCACACACATGTGCTTCTGCCTGGAAGGTTCACATACCCAGTTTGGTGGGACTCCAATTTCATGATTCCTCTGCCTCTGATGGGGCTTTCCTCCCCATCAGAACCACTTACAAATGTCTCCATTTTATCCTCTATCACCCTATCATTACACCGTCTGGCTCATCATCACACAAAAAGCACCTAAAGGCAGAGATGTGTCTAATTCCATGCCTAATACACTGAGCACGTAGCAATGTAACTCATAAGTATTTACTCAATAGATGCTTGGGGGATGGTTGGTAGACAGATGGATAGAGAAATATACAAATACACAAAGAGAACTTTAATCCATTTACATGAAGAAATTTTATGACTTTCGGTGATTAAAAAGGTTGCAACCCTAAAATTTATTTGAGTCTAGTAAGAACACAATCCTAAAACAGAATGCTATTACCAATAGAAACAGCCAATCCATGTCACATGGAGGCGACAGCCAAGTTGAGCCCATCTGTCACAGGAGGCAAAAAAGAGCAGGCACAGGACTGATCTTGCTATGTACCTATTAGCTTCCTCTGCTGCTATGGGTCATGAGGGCAAATGAAAGCCACTAACATCTATTTCTATTTAATTGACTTAGTCTCTTACTCTCCCTATCCTTATTTTTACTCACCAACAACTGCGCTGATTCTTCATCTCCTATTCTAAATGGCACTTACATCTCAGCTAAAATAACTTGCTAATCTGTTAGCAGAAAGTAACATTTTTCTTACTGGCACATTCGATCTCAACTGGAGACAGCGGTGTGCTCATAGCTAAATAGGAAGCATGTAATCCAAGAAGCAGGCCCAGATTCCTCTCCGTGTCTATCAGAGGCGAAGACAGACTTCCTAGATCTGGTATGGTAACAACTTCTTGGTCAGGCTTGGAAAGATAAATTTCATCATCAGTCTGAGAAAACAGGGTTAATTAAAAACATAAAACCAAAAAGAGCAATAGCTTATAACCCTGAACAAGACAAAGTTCCATCAGGAAGAGAAGCAGGTGCTCTGGACACCCTCTTTGTACATCCCATTATAATGAGCTCATGCTGCTGCCAAAATAACAGAAGATAAAAACCAGGCACACCTTACAAAGCAGATAGTAAACACACAGGTCTACTGTGGTAAAACCAAAGCTCAGATAAACAAGTTAGCTAGAGAATTCCTTACAAAATCAAACAGAAGTTTCCAGAGTGACTGTATAACAATACTTCAGAAAATATACTGAATTGTTACATGCATAAACAACCCCAAAAAAGACAAAAATATGACAGTGAGTAGTGAACTGTGACCATATAAGTGGAAGAAATATATTGATGCTAATAAAAAGGAAACCCAATTAGAAAAGAGTTCAAATGAAAATAAACTTTGTCAGTCATATTTGATGATAATTTACGAGCAAAGTCAATCTTTCCCTTCATTAAGTACTACCCATGTGGCACTTAATAAATTTTATTATTTTAATAATTTTATTTAATTAATAATTTTATTTGTTTGATTTTAATATATTTTAATATATTTATTATGATTTTATTATTTTTTATATTTATTATTATAAATTTATTATTTATTTTTGGATCCATACCTAGAAAACCAATCCCAATATATAAATTCCAAAGGTCATGCATATGTAGGACATATTTCTATTCTAAAGAATTATGATACTAGATAGTTCTTCCCAAAAAATATATCTCAAGATAGGAAGCCATTTCAAATTTCTACATAAGCTTACATTGAATTTGTAAAGACCAAAGGCTAACTTCTTTTTTGTGTGTGGAAAAGTGTCCACATTTCTTACAATTTAACAATTTTTGAAATAATTTTTCAAAACCGGTCCTTCAGAAATCTAAACATTTATTAATTCATTTTATAAATTCATTTATTAAAAAACCTTTAAAGGATCTTCACATGTGTCACTTAATGACATCTATCCCCAACCAAAAGGCTATCAGTACTTCAGGACAAAAACGACGTATCACAAATATACAGAGAGGATCTGCCCTAATGTCTGCCGTGATGCCTACTGCACACAGCCTCACCTCCAGATACTGGCCAACACAGAAGGCATGCATCGATTCCCGAGTGTCTTCAAACTGCAAAGCAGCTTCCAAAGCTACCACTGGATCTTCCCCTGCAAACTGAGCTAAAACAAAAAAGAAAAAAAGCAACATTACTTCAGTGCAATTTGCCTAGACACCTATAGTAGAAATGCTAGGTAGGAAATTTAAGTAGGAAATAGATCGGGCTGGTTAACTCCAATGTGAGGGTTACTGAAGTATGATGATCTTTCACCTTCTCCCAGAGCTGCTTGGGCCAACTCAGACTTGAAACAAGTTCCAACAAGTGTTGAAACAAACACACAAAAAAATGCAAAATGATGAGAAATTCTTCAAATGTGCTTGAATTCACTGATAGGACAGACACCAAAGTTATCAGCAGATTAAAATGTGGGGGGGGGGTTGGAACAATACTCAACTAATCACTTAAAAGTCAAATGCTCTGCTCAATATGGCACATGCTACACTTTTAACCATGAAGTAGAAAGTGAGGCCTTACCAAGAATACTATTTCCTGTTAATGACTGTGTTTGGAAGTCCTTTATATCATATACTTTCCCATCAATCACTGTCCAGAAGCCTCCATCTTTATTGTGGTTCTCCAAATCAGCTTTGCGTATCTGTGTCACCTCCTCATTATTTCTACAGTTCTGACCTGTAAAAAATGACTCTGTATATACAGAAAGCAAAATCAATGAATCAATAGATCAACAGATAAAACAGCTAGAACAAATCATGCAAAAGAACTACAAAGGGAGCTAGACAAATCCATAACCATAATGGGAGATTATATATTATATATTATATAACTCTCGCTATAACTAATACCACAAACAAAAATTCATGGAATGATTTATAAAGCAAAACAAAACCAAACAACATCATCTGAATAGTATGAATAGCAAATCTGACCATATACCAAGCAATAACGCAAAACAAATAAAGCACAGAGCATATGCACTGACTACAATGCAGTCAAATTACAAAAAGGTAACAAAAATAAAATAAAAATCCTCTATATATTTGAAAATTATGAAATAAAATTCCCAGAAAAAAATGACTATAAAAAAATAGAATGGATGATAATGAAAATACTATGGATCAACACATACAGCTAAATATATGTTTGAGGGCATTTATACTTTTAAATATATATAATAGGAAAAAGGAAAAGCTACAAAGTAAATAAGTTGGTAAATATCAAATCAGTAAAAGTAAATATCAAATCAGTAAAATTTTGAGTTCATAATGATATGAAAGAAAGGAAAAAGTAAAGGGTAGGGCAGGGAAGGGAAAAGACAGTGGAAGAAGAGGGAGGGAAGCAGAAAAACTCCTCAGTCACTTTTAGAATACTAAGACACCAACTCAGTATTTGAAAAATGATAAACGGAGGTGATTGAGGAGGGGAATCAAGTTAGGATCATGTCCTAGCTGTGCAAATTGTACCTTGTGCTAACCAAACAGCTGAGGGAAAGGTTACTAGGGGATATTACAGAGGACAGACTGTATATGAACTCCCTGGTCCACGTGAACAGAACTGAAGGTGGGGTCACCCTGAATCACAAGCCTTGGAAGCAATGAAACAAGAAGCACTCAGCATGATGACCTCAGAACAAAACTCCAAATATATATAAAACCAGCTGTTTAGAGAGAGTGTAACTGATAGACATTAGACTAGAAAAAGAGGGCAATCAACCAAATTCAGAAAATGTGAAATTCTCCAAAATAAATGCCCTGCTTGTTTGACAAATAAATAGTATGACCAAAAAGAAGGAGAGAAAGGCCTAGAGATATACTGTTAATGGAAAAAGAGAGTGGAGGCATATCAACCAACCGTAACATACAAAACATGTTTAGATCCTGATTCAAAAAAAAAAAAACAATAAACAATAAAAAGGCATTTTTGGATAATCCAAGAGAATTGAACATGGACTACATGTTACATTAAGGAATCATTGTTAATTTTGGACAGAAAAATGACATTATACAAAACATGTTTAGATCCTGATTCAAAAAAAAAAAAACAATAAACAATAAAAAGGCATTTTTGGATAATCCAAGAGAATTGAACATGGACTACATGTTACATTAAGGAATCATTGTTAATTTTGGACAGAAAAATGACATTATGGTTTCATTACCAAAAAAAGTTCTGATCATGAACAGGTAATATTTGTCAAAATGTTTTAAAGAGATATCTTTAAAATAATTCAATCATTCATTCAATCAAATCAATCAGATAAGTGCAGGAGAGGCTAGTAATGTGAATATTTGTAAATCCAGGTTCATTATCCTATTCTCCCTACTTTTATCTGTGTTCTCATAATAAACACTACAAAAACATCACTGTACTAATAAACATTTTTCTAAGAGTTAAAAAAATATCAGATTAAACCTTAAGAAAGAAGAAATAATTAAGACCAGTGTGGCATCAGCATAAAGACAGACATTTAGATCAATGGAATTAGAATACAAAGCTCAGACATAAATCTGCACATATTCAGTCAAATGATTTCAGACAAGAGTGCCAAAATCATTTAATGGGGAAAGGACAATCTTTTCCACAAATAGCACTAGAAAAACTCAATATCCAACTGTAAACAAATCAAATTGGACCCTTACCTTAAACTATATACAAAAATTAACTCAAAATAGATCAAAGAGCTAAATAAAGAGCTAAAACTATAAAATATCAAACTCTTAGGGACAAAAAGGAGAAAATTTTCATTACATAGGATTTGGCAATGATGTCTCAGACAAGACACCAAAAGCATAGGCAACAAAAGAAAAAATAGGTAAGTTCAACTTCATCAAAATTAAACATCACAGGACACTATCAACAAGATGAAAAGGCAATCCACATAAGAGAAAATAGGTGCAAATCATATATATCCAAAATATATAACAAACTCTTACAACTCAATAACAACAAAACCTGATTCAAAAATTTAATGTTTCTCCAAAGATATGCAAATGGAAAATAAGCTCAAGAACAAATGTATAACATCACTAACCATTAAGGAAAATCACATCAAAACTACAATGTAAGACCATTTCATCACATTAGGACGGCTATGATCAACAAAACCAAAAAAAGTGCTGGCAAGGATGTGAAAAATTAGAACCCTTCCTATACCTTGCTTATGGGAATGTAAAATGGAACAATCACTATGGAAAACACTATGGTGGGGTTCCTCAAAAAGTTAAACATAGAATTACCATATGACTCAGCAATTCCACTTTTGGCTACATAACCCAAAAGAAGTGAAAGCAGGGATTCAGACAGACATTTGCACCCCCATGTTCATAGCAGCATTAGTCACAGCAGCCAAAAGGTGGAAACAAGCCAAGTGTCCATCAACAAATGATTGGATAAACAATTTTGTTTGAAATATTATGAAATATTATTCAGCCTTAAGAAGGAAGGAAATTCTGACATATGCTACAACATGGATGAACCTTGAAGACATGGTAAGTAAAATAAACCCACTACCAAAGAATAAATACTCTATGACTGCACTTATATGACTTATCTAGACTAATCTAATTCATAGAAACAGAAAGTTGAATGGTGGTTGTCAAGGGCTGAGGAGGAGTGGAGAATGGGGAATTAGTGTTTATGGGTGGTTACAGAGTTTCAGTTGAGGGGATATGAAAACGTTTTGAAGCTGGACGGTGATGATGGTTACACAATAATGTGAATGTACCTAATGCCATAGAATTGAAAACTTAAAAATGGTTAAAACAAAAAACTTTGGTTTATATATTCTCCCACAGTTAAAAAAAAAAAAAAAA
>LNAC01001761.1:116060-126340 GCA_002007465.1 Ailurus styani
TGAACATGGACTACATGTTACATTAAGGAATCATTGTTAATTTTGGACAGAAAAATGACATTATGGTTTCATTACCAAAAAAAGTTCTGATCATGAACAGGTAATATTTGTCAAAATGTTTTAAAGAGATATCTTTAAAATAATTCAATCATTCATTCAATCAAATCAATCAGATAAGTGCAGGAGAGGCTAGTAATGTGAATATTTGTAAATCCAGGTTCATTATCCTATTCTCCCTACTTTTATCTGTGTTCTCATAATAAACACTACAAAAACATCACTGTACTAATAAACATTTTTCTAAGAGTTAAAAAAATATCAGATTAAACCTTAAGAAAGAAGAAATAATTAAGACCAGTGTGGCATCAGCATAAAGACAGACATTTAGATCAATGGAATTAGAATACAAAGCTCAGACATAAATCTGCACATATTCAGTCAAATGATTTCAGACAAGAGTGCCAAAATCATTTAATGGGGAAAGGACAATCTTTTCCACAAATAGCACTAGAAAAACTCAATATCCAACTGTAAACAAATCAAATTGGACCCTTACCTTAAACTATATACAAAAATTAACTCAAAATAGATCAAAGAGCTAAATAAAGAGCTAAAACTATAAAATATCAAACTCTTAGGGACAAAAAGGAGAAAATTTTCATTACATAGGATTTGGCAATGATGTCTCAGACAAGACACCAAAAGCATAGGCAACAAAAGAAAAAATAGGTAAGTTCAACTTCATCAAAATTAAACATCACAGGACACTATCAACAAGATGAAAAGGCAATCCACATAAGAGAAAATAGGTGCAAATCATATATATCCAAAATATATAACAAACTCTTACAACTCAATAACAACAAAACCTGATTCAAAAATTTAATGTTTCTCCAAAGATATGCAAATGGAAAATAAGCTCAAGAACAAATGTATAACATCACTAACCATTAAGGAAAATCACATCAAAACTACAATGTAAGACCATTTCATCACATTAGGACGGCTATGATCAACAAAACCAAAAAAAGTGCTGGCAAGGATGTGAAAAATTAGAACCCTTCCTATACCTTGCTTATGGGAATGTAAAATGGAACAATCACTATGGAAAACACTATGGTGGGGTTCCTCAAAAAGTTAAACATAGAATTACCATATGACTCAGCAATTCCACTTTTGGCTACATAACCCAAAAGAAGTGAAAGCAGGGATTCAGACAGACATTTGCACCCCCATGTTCATAGCAGCATTAGTCACAGCAGCCAAAAGGTGGAAACAAGCCAAGTGTCCATCAACAAATGATTGGATAAACAATTTTGTTTGAAATATTATGAAATATTATTCAGCCTTAAGAAGGAAGGAAATTCTGACATATGCTACAACATGGATGAACCTTGAAGACATGGTAAGTAAAATAAACCCACTACCAAAGAATAAATACTCTATGACTGCACTTATATGACTTATCTAGACTAATCTAATTCATAGAAACAGAAAGTTGAATGGTGGTTGTCAAGGGCTGAGGAGGAGTGGAGAATGGGGAATTAGTGTTTATGGGTGGTTACAGAGTTTCAGTTGAGGGGATATGAAAACGTTTTGAAGCTGGACGGTGATGATGGTTACACAATAATGTGAATGTACCTAATGCCATAGAATTGAAAACTTAAAAATGGTTAAAACAAAAAACTTTGGTTTATATATTCTCCCACAGTTAAAAAAAAAAAAAAAAAGTTGGGTTTCCACACCACCTCTCCACCCCCAAATCAAGAGAAATTTAACACTACAGATCAAGATGATTATCTGGCAAATTCTACCAATCTTATACATACCCTTCTCAAAAAAGAAGAGCAAAGAACATTCTCTAACTCTAAGAGACTAACACAAGCTGCCTTATCAAAATTTGAATGTCTGTTATATTTCTGTACTACTGAATCCATCAGTTTCTACCAATTAGCTACCATTTTCAATTGACAGATAATAGAAATTAAAAGATTTGCATGGGAAGCTACCATGTTCCTAAATTATAGCTTCTTTGTTAGTGGAGGGGCAGTGATTATCAGCAACCTATAGGGCATTAAAAGAAAAGAAAATTACAATTCACAAACACAGATGCAAACTGTTGAAAAAAAAAAAAAAACAGGGCCAGCAATGTATATTAATATGAACAATATAACCTAGCAGTTTTATTCCAGAAATGGAAGGGTGATTTAACTTTTGAAAAATCAATAATTCACATGTTAATAGAAAAAAAGAGGAAAAATTATAGATCACTGAAATGCAAAAAACCATTTGATGAAATCTGGTATCCATTCATAATTAAGATCTCTATGCAAAACAGAATAAAAGAAAACATCCTTAATATTTAAAAAGTTTCTACAAAGAAAACCCTTAACAAACTTTGTACTTCAAGTGTGAAATTTGGAAAGCTTTTCTTCTGCTCCTAAGAACAAGACAAGACAGCCCACTATCACTATTTCCATTCAACAACACACTAGAGGGTACTAGCAAGTGCTGAAGTCACGGAGGGAAGCTGCAAGATCAGAAACAAACACAGGCAGAGACAGTCAACTGATTTAGACGAAAGTGGTACTCCCAAAGAGTGACCAAAGACAGTCCTTTCACCCAAAAGTGCTGGTATGATGACCCTATGGACAAAATGCCTATCGAAAAAATGACATCTGACTTCTTGGTGCAGAAATGGAACAGTGAGAACTCTCATGTTTAATGAAGATTAAAATCAGCACGATCACTATGGAAACCTATGGCATTCTGTACCAAAGCATACCCTACAAACCACCAAGAAACAGACATAAGAATGTTTAAATAACTAGACTGTTAAGGGGTACATTCCTGTATGATAAAACAATCAAGAAAAGCGGAGGAGCAGCAACTACACAAGACCAGAGAGGGGAATCTTTCAGGAGACAAGAGGCAGTGTTTAGGGTGGTCCTGCCAACATTTCATTTCTTCAACTGGATGGATGTTAAATGATTTTCTCTGTGGTCAATTACTAGAGCTATTTTCTATACTTTTGAGTGTGTGTTATATTTCACAATTTAAAAAAAGGTTTTTTAAATGAGTGAATTTGAACTGCTAATCAGATTAAATGCCCTCAACCATACTGAATATAAAGACAAAAGTAACATTTAAATTCACAAATGTAGAAGAATGGTGTTAAAAATATTAGTGATATAAAAAGTTAAAAACTATGCTCTATATCCTAATGTTATCTTCTTCAGCACAATTGTTACTTCTTATCTGAAGCTCCTATGGTACAAGATGACAGTTTACAATGGGAGAAGAAAAAGCCCACCTTGCTTAAGCTTTCCTATAAAATCAAAGTTGGATGCCAACTTCAATTTAATTTTGTGAGTCCAGGAAGTCAGAACCATATATAGTCATATATAGTCTGTGGTAACACAGACTTAGATTCAAAAATGTCAAAACTAGATACTTTGAGAAGACAAGTTCCATTTCAATTTGGTAAGCACTATAGACCATGCCTATAGGAAAAGTGCTCAGCTGACTATGGGAATTCCACAACTCAGTAATGTCAGATAGAAATGAGTTTAGAAAGTCATCCCATACTGATGTCTGCCTCCAAGGCTGGACTATATCTAATCATTTCAACAGTAACTTCTGGAGCCACCACCCAAGAAAGGGCTTTCCAGAACTTTCTAAAATAGTTCCTTTCAGAAAGTAACAACCATTATTAAGAGAAAAATATTTCTTAAATATAACTTAAATCTCTTCTGATTTGGATTATCTTCATTTTCTACTTACACTGCCATTAATGAAAATGGCAAATAATTGGTCTCTCTTTGTGAAGTAGTCTTTCAAATAAAAAGGCAAGAATAGGTTAGATTAAGATAAAACTTTCTGAATAGAAGGTCCATAAGTTAAGACGCCATACCCATGATGCCAGGCCAGGCTAACTCTTCATGGTCGTCCCTTTCCTTTCCTGGTGCCAGGTGGTTGAACCGATCCAGATGCTCTAACAGGCCACCCAGCAGAGGGACAGCTCCAGCCTCCTGCATGAGACCAGCATTTTTACTGAGCAGAAGCACTATAGAAACTACTAGTTCTGGAAGGAGAACACCTACATTTTAAAAGAAAGAAAAAAAAGCATTAAGATTTAAATATAAGCATATATCCTGTTAAACCACTTTGTAAACTTGCTCTATGTTTAAATTCTGATAAATCACAAAATAAGGAATGCTTGTCTTTTAGCATATTTCTACAGGATTATTTTATCTTTCATTTTTATAGAACAGATAAAGGTATCAAACGAAACCCTCTGACTTACAAGAATGCTTTTCAAAAACAATGTGTTTTGATAGAAGTATTAACGAGAGCCTTTTATTCAAAAAACTGTTTCCAGAAAACTAAGTTTACTATCAGAAAAAAAGCAGTCAATAATAATGCTCTACTGTCACAGAACTTGAAAACAAAGGAATTTATTAAGGTCCTGAAAGGAGCAACTAATTTCTATGCTACTGAAATAAAATTAGACAATTACTAATGACCTCATTATTGAAATGTTAATAATGGTGGTATGACTCTAAATTACCGATAACATTTATGTTGACACAATTCCTGCACCAGGTTGCTTAACAACAGACTTGTCAGCAAGTGAAAAAACAAAAGGAGAAAGGCCAATAGGACTAGAAAACGTATGGGGCAAAGGCACACAGGTTTATTAGAAAAGGATAAACTTTAAGTCTCATCAATCTCCGAAAATAAATACAAGTCTGAAGGGAGGATATAAAAAAGGTACCAGTGAAGTCCCCTTCCACAATGCAGGCCACCTCTGCAAAGTGCCGCCAGCTGGTGGAAGCAATGCTGGCTGCCACAGGCAGTATATCACCAATGTGTGTGCACAAAAGGGCTGTGTACTTCTTCAGTAAGGAACCGACACCCATAAGCTCAGGACCTCAAAGAAAGATTTAAAAATTTTCATTTTTACCATTAAAATTTACTTTGTAAATAAACTGCATTGATTCACTATTCCACCCTAATCTAAACATCTTTTACCTATAATAATTATCTCAAACAGACGCTATTAGCCCTTAATCCCTGGCTCTTTTTATATCACATAGTTTGAGAAACAATGAATTTGGTTGTCAATTTTTATATACTGTACTACATAATACCTAGAAACTTTGGGTATATAAATACTAAAGTCATAATTTATAGTTTTAAAATCTTATATCCTATACATACAAATGTTATCAAATTTCAAGTCTTAACACTTGCAAATTACTCCCAATGAACAAAATTAGGCATTTCTCAATCTCATAAAATCTTTAACTTTTCTTTCTACATGGCTCTTAATGGCTTTTCAGTCCTTGTGACTTTATGTCTTTGAGATGGGCACCTCTTTCAGCTTCTAAGTTCACCTATTTCAACCTGAAATTTCCTATCTACAAATGCCTAACTCTTTCAAGTACTAAGATATTTTAAACAAAAGCAGCAGACTTTTCCATCCTTGACAGAGAAAGCCAACTTATGGAGAGCCACCCACTACTTTTGAAGCTTATGGAAAGTATTCTCCTCTATGTCATGCACAGAGCTGAGCGCTTACATATCATTTCATTCTATTTTAATCCTCAGAGGCACCCTCAGATGTTACTGCAATTCCATAGGTGAGCAACCTACAGCCCCCAAGAAACTAGGTCCCATGTCCAGCAGCTAATAAACCAGTTATAACTGAGACTCAGTCTTCCTCCAATGATGATTCATTCCATGCATTACACCTACCTGGCCTTCTAGTGTGACATACAAGTACTGTCACTATTTGGTTCTCATATTATGTCAGTATCTAACACTCCATAACAGACATGTACAGTAAGTCTGATAAATCTTCTATAAAAATAAACTGAACATAAAGAAAACTATTTTTGATGCCCAAAGAACTTAAATATTAAGGCAATGAAAAAAATACTGATAAAGTCTAATACTCATCAAAAAAAATAGTGGATGCAAAATGAAGTCCCCCCAAATTGGTGTAAAATTTAATAGTATAGGAACTACACATCTGGGAATGTAAAACAAGCATGTCAAAAGCCTAAATTAGAAAGCCAAATACACACAAGACATTTTAATTTTACTCAACTTACTAGAAATATCTGAGGTCTGACCAATACTTTCTCCTGGATAAAGTTTACTGATTAGTAGGCGCTGAAAGCGTAGCAACAAATCCAATGAAGCAGTTCTTTCACGACTATGTTGCTCAAAGTCTAGACATGATGAAATCCGACGGGCAACATCTTTCAATCTGGCTACTGTCTGAGAAGCAATGTTTCTATGCAGGGGAAAGAGAATTGCAAAATTAAAGAAGTTACCTTTGTTTAAAAAAGGTATTAAGAAATCACAACATAAACTAAAATCAGAAATATAGGTCATACACCCAGGTGACCTGCAGCTGGCTTCCTTCCCCAAATATGTGTTACGTGTGTCTACAATGAATACAACCTCAGTTAAAACTGAGCATAGAAGCACAGAATTTACAAAAGAAGTAATGATGCCCTTTGCTTTACAAATGTGCTCCTAAGAAGCTGCATGCAATGGTCCAAAACGATAGAAAACTTCTGTACAAACCTTTGAGGAAAAAAAACAACTGTATCGTTATTTTTGTCCAAAGCTGCATTTCACATATAGATGTGACACTATTCTTAAAGACAAGATTCACTCGTCATTTCTGCATCTGCCTCACAAATCTGCCTTCTTGAGACCTGCTGAAGTAAATACCTAGGTGGGCAAGATAGGGGGTACCCAGGACTCTGAAAGTACAAGAAGGAAGACTAAGTGGGTACAAACAGACCAGGTCAGGGTAACAAATGCTTGAAGAATATGGCAGCAAGGAAGGGGGCAAAGGCTCCAATTCCAGCTGTGGGATCTGACTTGAGCCACAAACCATGAGCTAATAGGGTGAAAAAGGAAGAAATGTGGGACAAGGGAAGGAAGAGGAATGGACACTGCAGGTGAAAGAGTGCCAGGCTGCTGAGACTAGAGTCCACAATACTGCCACTAATACTTCCAAAGGGGAATACATCTAATTTGTGTTTGAGGAAGGTAAGTTTAGTATGAGTGTGAAGGCAGATTAGAGGGGACATGGAACATCAGGTAACATTCTGCCACCTAGAGACAGTCCCAACACCAGTTGAACTAGGCCTGATCCTGGTAGTAGAAAGAACAGAAGGAAGTGGGTTAGTCGAGGAAAAGGGCCAAAGCAGAGCCTCCTTCTGGGCCGCTGTCAAAATAGCTCCATCACACCAACCCCATCACAGGCAGGAGAGTGAGGACTACTTAGCTGACACCCAGCACTGCCAATGAGCAGGTGAATCTGGGATCTCTGGTATTCTATCACCTGCCTCGTCCATTCCCCTTCCTTCTTTGTCTTGACCTGATTCTCTGCCCTTCTTCATTTGCAAGCTGCTCATGGAAGCAGAACATTTTACTACTGTTCTAATTGTACCTTTTGGAACTCACATTTCTTCCTTTTCTTTGCCCTATTAACTGATGGTCTGTGGCTCAAGTCAGATCCCACAGTAGAAAAAACAGGTCTAGAATCCAGGTTTTATCCTTTCCAAGAAGGAGCAAAAGACACTATAAAATAGAAAAAAAATTTTAACCTATTTCTTTAATTAAAAAATTCAGAACCATAATCATTATGTATAATTCTAATAGAGTTCACAAATTAAAAAAATCTTCATAGCTCTTCATTTTCAAATATAAATGTTTTTCTGTGGCTCCCTGCCAGCTTAAAACTAAAGAGTTATTCTGAAATCTGTTTCATGGCTTATTCTTGGCAAGCTGTAATTTCTTCAACCTGCTTTCCAAGGAATAAAGTACACAAAATGACTCTATAATCTCTTCCACTTTCAGATTATTTTTCAACAACTGCATAAGCTAAGTTAACACACTTAGCTACCTTCAGTCACACTTAAGCTAAGAAAATTAAATGTCAAAGTCTCCCTCAACAGTGGGAGAGGCACATTATCCACACTTATGAAAGAAAAGAGCCTAGATTATCAGCACTATTGGTAAGAAAGGTGTTGATGCATCTTCCTTTCTCTATTTTCCAAAAACTTTTCTAAGGCATTATTTACTTCCATGCTCAGTTTTTGTTTTGTGTTTTTTAAGCAGGTACATCTTCATTATAAAACTGCTGAGAAGCCAACTCCTCCCTGCATGCCAAAGGTTCAGAAGATGAACTGTAAGGATGGTCTAGAGGGTGCTGTCTACATAATGCCAGGGAGCATTTATTTTATTTAAAAGGTTCTGCCAGGGGCACCTGGTGGCTCGGTCGGTTAAGCATCTGACTCTTGATCTCAGCTCAGGTACTGATCTCAGGGTCATGAGTTCAAGCCCTCTGTTGGGCTCCACGTTGGGCATGGAGCCTAATTTTAAAAAGTGCTAATCAGCTAAATGTGGCAAGTAACCACCAGACTGTACAGCAACAAGCACAGGTGGGTAAAACAGGTCTCTCCACACCAAGGAACAGTCTGAGCAACCTACTATGGGCCGAAGTCAGGGAACCCAGCACTCACCAAGAGACACCAGACACCAAGAGACCGGACACAGCCTCCTCAGCCAAGAGTGGGACATCCAAGAATTCAAAAAAATGCTTCTCAAAATACATGCTTTATGCTTTAAAACTTCCGCATAGGACTTTACCTTTTAATCACAAAGCACTCAACATCCATTCTCATTTGGTCCTTAGTTAACTCTGTAAAGACTACTCCTGTTAGTACTCTCCCACACCGAAGAGAGTTTCACTTGCCAATTATATACAAGCAGTCACAATTGAAATTTTCTAGGTACAAATCCCAAGCTCTTTCCACTACCACCAACTACACTGAGTTAATTCATTTTTAATTTGTTGTACTCAAGATCAGAATGTATAAGATAGTGATCAAAGGAAACAACAATATGATTAAACAAAAAAAATAGGAAAAAGTTGTTTTAATTACCGTTTACTAAAATCTATGTGAAGAACTAGCCCTAAAACTTCCTCTTAAAAGTTCACAGTGTGCCCAGTAAATTCTGGTGCTTCCATATGGAAAGCAAGCTGCCCCCACACCAGCACCATATGACACGCCACTCTTCTAGACATACATGCAGAACCCTCTGCTCTCTGGACTTAGCTGCCGAGCCAACACTCCAGGGCTCTACTTTCTCTATGTAGAGAAAATGAAACCAGGAGCCTAGTTTACATAGAACAGCTTTGTTAAATAGAGGGACAACAGTTTTCCATTGTCTAACAAATACCTTTCAGAAATCACCTTGCTTTTTTTAGTCTTTTTGATTTGAATGACACTGAAACACTGGTTGACATGTTTCACCAAAGAGTGTATGATCACTTCAGCCCAAGGTTTCTATGTTTAAATTCTGACTCTGATTAATTCTTATCTGATAAGATAATCTTATCTGATTAATTCTTATCTGATAGAGCCTTCAGAAGTAATGCTCACCATTCTTTTATTTATTTCAGCTTTTAAGTTAAAAGTTGTCTTAGAAAGTAATACACATAAATCTGTGATATACACAATGAGGCAATGATATGAGCTTTAAAAGAAATAACTCTACCACTATGATTTTCATTTGCATCTACTGCTTACTAATAAGAATAAGAATCTTTTTCTATCTCATACACTCCAATTTTCTCACGTGAAAACCTTTAGAATCTCTAGTTCTATCTCATACACTCCAACCTCTCATCTGTTAAAAGTCTGCTCTTGCAATGTGTGTGTGTATATATATATATACATACATATGTAAATGTATATGTTACATATACATATATATAAAACATATATATATACACACAATGCAATACTGATTCAGCCACAAAAAAATGAAATCTTGCCATTTGCAAAGACATGAATGGAGCTACAGAGTACAATGCAAAGGAAAATAAGTCGGACAGAAAAAGACAAATACCATATGATCTCACCTATATGTAGAATTTAAGAAGTAACACAAATGAGCAGAAGGGGGGAAAAAAGAGAGACAAACCAAGAAACAGACTCTTAATTTGAGAACAAACTGATGGCTACTAGAGGGAATGGGGGCCGGGGATGGAAATTAAGGATTGTACTGTGACAAGCACACAGTCTACAAAGCTATTGAATTACTATATTGTAATTACTACACTGTATACCAGGTACTAATATAACACTGTAAGTTAACTAACCGGAATTTAAAAAAAAACTTAAAAAAAAAAAAAAAGAGTCTGCTTTTTACTCCAAAACCTATTCTAGGTAACTTTCAGAGTA
>LNAC01001762.1:0-56225 GCA_002007465.1 Ailurus styani
CTGGTCTCCGGCCGCGCTCCGAGCTCACCCGGCCTGTGACCAAGCGTCTCTGTCTCTGGCGTGGCCCCATTTAGAATCTCCGAACCCAGCGGATTCCTGCAGCCGCGCCCGCGCCACTCCTCCTGGAGGAGGAAGGAGGGGGTCTCTCCAGGTCTGCCGCCCGTGGGGTCCCCGCTCACAGATCAGTGGCCCGGCTGTGCTTNGTCTCTCCCGCCAGCTTCTCTCTGAGACCTGGGAGCTCGGTTGCACTCAGACACCCCTGGTCTTTTTGTGTCCCCGTGGGTCCTGAGACCACACTGTCCCTGCAGGGGCTTCACCCCCCGTTTGGTCTCTGGGGCGACGTCCCTCCATGGAGCCGACTTCTAACAGTTCCGAGTCTGTGCTCCGCTGCTCGCTCCCTTGCCGGCAGCCGGCCCCTCCCCCCGGGTCTATCTTCCCGTCGCCGCAGATTCACTTCTCCGCACATCCTACCTTCCAGAAGGCAGTCTATTTTCTGTTCCTAGAATTGCTGCTCCTCTTCTCTTCGATCTCTGGTGGAATTTGTAGGTGTTCAGAATAGTTTGATAGCTCTCTGGGTGAATTCCTGGGACCTGATGATAATCGGTCTCCTACTCCTCCGCCATCTTGCCCTGCTGCTCCCAACATTTAAGTTTCTATCATCTGCCTTCCAGTCTTCCTTTCCCATCTGCAGGTCACCTTTTCTATGGTTCATAAGGAGAAACTGTACTCTAAGCCCTCTAGGCTCTTGATTTTTTTCTTTTTTTTTTTTTTTCCTTTTTGGTTCTGTTGTTAGCAAAAGTCTACTTATAATATCAGAATTCTATACTTTCATTCATTATTACTTGTGAGTAATCTCTATTACCCTGAGTTCACTGCCTTTGGAACACTTGCCCTGTAGCATCTAAATGAGCAAGAGTAAAAAATAGGCTGGGGTGCCTGGGTGGCTCAATGGGTTAAAACCTCTGCCTTCCGCTCAGGTCATGATCTCAGTGTCCTGGGATCGAGCCCGGAATTGGGCTCTCTGCTCAGCAGGGAGCCTGCTTCCTCCTCTCTCTCTGCCTGCCTCTCTGCCTACTTGTAATCTCTCTCTGTCAAATAAATAAGTAAAAATCTTTAAAAATAAAAAAAGAATAAAAAATAGGGGAGAATATTGTCTACTGTGAAGACAGTAGTCACTGTACAATAGTCAATGTGCAACAATTACTAGTTTTTCTTTCAAGGAAATTGGTGTTGTTAATTTCCATCTGTAATCGAACTTGAGCACATATTCAGTCTAAAAGTCAGAATTTGGTAGCCCACAGACCAAAGTTGAACTGCGTACTTTTTTTTCCCCCTCCCAACACAGTTTTAAAAATTTTGTATTTAAGGCCTATAGGTAGGCTCCCTACTCTTGGGTAGGCTCCACGACTTCGTCTTGTCACATAAAACACGTTCATGACCTTCACACTTCTGAAAGCATTTTAGTTCCAGTCTAGCCCTCTCTTCTAGGATCAGAGTGCAGCAGTAATTGGCTCAAGGTAACATTAACGGGTTAACGGCAGTGCTAGTAGTAGAATGCTGCCTCTCTCGTAGTCCAGGGCACTTCTGCTATAACCAACATGCCTCCCAAAATACCTAACGTAGTTGTGAACCTGGCATTGAGTTTTCATAGTCTACAGCAAAGGGAAGTTACAGTTAAACTCTGAATTGTAATGGCTCTTGTCCAGACCTGTGTCCAGAGGAAATCCTTCACACTGAAAAAGCTGACCCAGTTACCTCTTAAAGTCCTCAGTTGGAGGGGTGTCACGTGTGCTCAAAAACTTACTTGTTGGCAAGTCACCGCCTGGCATTTGGCACGTTCTTCCTCATCCGATCTACATCTCTCTCCACTGCTGATCTTTGGCCACAGTGCGCTTTGAGAGTAACCCATGATGGCCCCAATCTAGTTTTTCTCCCTACAGTGTTGTCAACCAGTGTTCCCAAAGCTGGGCATCCACAAATCCTGCTTTCCTATGCCCAACATAGGAACTCGCTCTTGAAAGGCCTACCTGGGACAATCTGCTTGGGAAAATGCTTGCATGTAGGCCTCTAGGCCAAGAACTTCACCTGTGCTAGATAATAAACATGTTCACCTCCTTCACTCTTCACTGTTAGCCAGGAACCCTTCCTACTATAACGCTTGCGTGTTTGTTTTCTTCTCTGAGCCTCATCTGTCCCATCTCTGGAAGGGTTGATCATGCCTCCATCCCCAGGCTGTTGCCAAGATTATATGTGGTGCTATGTGTGAAAGTACCCAGCAAGCTGCAGCCTGCTGTACAAATGTTAGGTCTGTAGGTTTATGAAGCCTTCTGTTCTCAGCTTCCACTATTTACCAGCATCTCATGTTTATTCATTTTGTGGTGTGTGTATCTATTTTTCCTTTTAAAAAACAAACATGATATTTTAAAGTCGAAAGCCTAAACAAATTCATTCAAATTTGCATAGCTCATAGGTTATTAGATTCTTGGTAAACCTCATAAGTCTTCCCTGTGTATCAATTTTCAATTTAATTCAACTAATCACTATTGAACACTTACTTCTGGGCCTGTACTGGGCACAGGCATGTGTCTGTTCTCCAAAATCATTTAACTGAATCTAGAGCATATTGTATTTTACTATGAATAGAAAATCTAAGAAGACATTAAGTGACATGAGCTACAACTAATGCTGAATGTATCAGGCTTTAGTGTTCGAAAAGCCATCCTGTGAACACTGAGAGTCACACCAGTTAGACTGGAGCCTAAGCTCAGCACCAAATCATTGTGTAACCTGGGGGATGCTGCGTAAATTTTTGGAGCTTCAAATTCCACATCTAGACAATGATAATTAAAGATGATAATGTTGTACTATAGGTTTATGGTCAGGAATAAACAAGATCCCATATGCAAAAACACCTAAGGAATTTAAAAATCTTTGTATGTAATATTTTAAGAAAATCGATATCTCATACAAGTGATTTTTTTTAAAGCTTTACAATTATTTCTCATTTTGTGTAAAGATTATTGTCAGAACTGAATTTGTCTGTTGGTAATTTGCTGAGACATGGCTGTTTTGCATTGCATGCATCTGGATCCTCTAAGAAACAGACCCCAAGCATACAAGAATGCTATTGGGGGGATGCCTGTGTGAAAGAGAACAATGAGGTCAGCAGGGAGGACTGGGAGAGCTAAAAGATAGCAAGACAAGTTTGTGACTCCCAAGTGAACAAGAGACAGAGAGAGGGTTGGATGAAAGCATCCTAGACTGCCATGCAATATAAGTCCAGTCCAGCAAAGCCACTGGAGAGCCCTCAAGCCAAAGTCATTTTGGAAGAGGAGGAGACCCCATCCCCCAGGAGCTGGTGTACCTTAGTGTCCCTGCCGTGTTCAGTCCTTGACCCAGAGAAGCCTGTGGCAGTTGAGGCCTTGGCGTAAAGCCAACAAGGCTATGAAAGAGTGGCAGCCAGAGCCTTGGGTCAATGATTCCCTGCTGTTGGAGCTCTCCAGGTTCATTGTCACAGCTGCCTTGCACATGACCTTCTCATGTTTACAGCTGTATTCAGGCACTCCTTTGTTCTCCCTTCAGCAATGTCTATTCTTACAGATCTCCTTCAGGGCTCACCTCTCACTTATTTTTCTTTTAAACAAAATTTCAATAACCCTAAGGTTGACAAAACAGGAAATCACTTCGGCAACACAGTGGGTCAATTCTGACTTTTTGGTAATTTATTTGACTCAATTTTTAGTGATGTAATGGTAGCTCCTACCTCATAGAGTCAGCCACTGACTTTAGATTTGGTTAAAACTGGCTCGGCCCCTGCCAGTCTGTGTGACTGTGGTCATGTCATTTAACTTCGGTGATCTTCTTACCTCTTTTATAAAGTGAACACAATAATACCTACTACAAAAAATTCTCAATATTGAGAATCAAATACAATAAACCTAGACAACTAGCAAGTTGTTTAGCATAATTCAGACAATTGATACATTTAATAAATCACTTGTATTTTTAGTGTAATTATCATCATTATCTTTTATGATCATCGACCACATAATAAGCATTAGTGAATGAAATCCCTATGTAGTATTAATAAAATTAATATTTACGTCTCTCCTAACATAATGGTTAGCACATGCCAGGTAATCAACAGATACTAGTTCCTTTTCTTCCCTCCTCTCTATTTCTCTGACAATGTTACTTTCCTCTTGCAGAAATACTTTTTTGCATGTTAAAAAATTCCATCTTCAAAGAGGCCATTTGTCCCCTTTGTTTCCTTTTGGGCAAACATAGGCAACAACATACTGATGGGGATTCCATGAATTCATTCAGCATTTTTTTTTAAGATTTTATTTATTTGTCAGAAAGAGAGAGCACAAGTAGGGAGTGGCAGGCAGAGGCAGAGGGAGAAGCAGGCTCCCCACAGATCAAAGAGCCCGATGCAGGACTCAATCCTGCTCAACCAGCTGAGCCACCCAGGCGTCCCTCATTCAGCATTCTTTTATTCAGTATTTGTTGAAAGCCTAGTTGGTGCCAAACAGCAGAATTTCTGCTGGGTGTATAATTGTTTTTGCCTTGAAGAAGCTCATGATCAGAGAATGGAGGGAGGTAGGACTAAGCACCATGAAGTTGTCTGTGCCTTGGGTGGTGGTGATCTAAGAACAGGGTAATCCACTATGTTGGGGGGTGTGGAGTTGTCAGGAAAAGCTCCTCCTTTTTCTGTCCCCTTTTCTTCCTCTTTATCCTTCATCATCATCACTGTCATGATTCCAGGTAATATTTTTTGATCCAGAGAGCTTTTAGGTACTGTGCTAATTTCTTTATGCATATTAAATTAATCCTCAATATAATATTATGGGGTATGTATCTTCATTGCATAAATAAGGAGTCCAGATTACAGAGAAGTTCATTGTCCAAGACTCACCTACGTACTCACTAGTACAGCCAAGTTTCAAGTCTACATAATCTGGATCAGTGTCCCACAGACATAACCCCTGCAATAAATAAATGGCTTCACAGAGGAGAAGAGGCTGAGGCCGGATCTTGAGTAGTGAGGGATTCAGCAGGTGGTCAGTCCTAGAATATGGTAAGCAAAAGGGGCAGCATGTGCATGGCAGCATGAAGCAGCCTAGTTGTATGTGTTCAGAGTCTTGCACAACACTTAGACAGTGTTTTACACATAGTGGTCTTTTGGTAAGTTTTTAAGTGAAGGAAAGAATAATTTGAGCTATGCAGGCTCTGCAGCCTCCCAACCACCAATCTATCCCCTTTATGCTGATTTCTCTCTGATTCCATATCAAGTTTCGCCTCAACCGGGAAGGTTTCTGTGGCTACCCTTGCATCCTTGCACACAAGGGCTCCCTCCTCCCCAAACCCTTGCAGCAATAGACATCTGTAACTCTCTCAGGTAGCCTTTAATTATAAGGCATCTTATGTATTTTATTATGATTTATTTATTTGTTTTAAAGATGAGGGGCAGAGAGAGAGAGGGAGAGAGAGAGAGTCTCAAGCAGACTCCCCTCTGAGTGTGGAGCCCAACACAGGCCTTGATCTCACCACCCTGAGATCATGACATGATACGAAATCGAAATCCAGAGCCACCCAGGCACCCCTTATGTATTTATCTATTTATTAAAGATTTTATTTACTTCTTTTAGAAAAAGAAAGAGTTCATGCATGCAAGTGGGGAGAGGGGCAGAGAGAGAGAGAGAGAGAAGCAGACTCCCCACTGAGCACAGAGCTCCATCTCACAACCCTGAAATCATGAACTGAGCTGAAAGGAAGAGTTGACGCTTAACTGACTGAGCCACCCAGGTGCCCCTTTATCTATTTTTAGTGGAAGTGTAATTGACATGCATCTTGTATGTTTGATAATCTTTATGCACATACACCATGTAGACTCCCCGAGAATAGGGTCCATGAGAAGCAGTATGATGGAATTACAGAGACATCAGTTTAGTATCAGAGCTGCATTTGAACCACCCTCCTTCTTTTGCTCACCCTCTGTGTGACCTGGGAGCAATAAGTTACATATTTTGAGCCTTATATTTAATAAGTTTATTAATATATTTTTGTATTATTGAGAGAGAATTAACATACATTATATCAGTTTTAGGTCTATAGCATACTGATTCAGTATTTATGTATGTTGCAAAATGACCACCACAAGTCTAGTTAACATCCATTACCATCAATAGTTAGATTATTTTTCTTGTGGGAACTTCTCTACTCTTTTAGCAGCTTTCAAATAAATTACACAGTATTAACTGTAGTCTCCGTGCTATACATTGCTGAGCCATGAGCAGTTGTTTAACTGGAACTTTGTACCTTTCAGCTACCTACATTTTGCCCACTCCCTACCCCTTGCCTCTGGCAACCACCAATTTATTCTCTGTATCTATAAGTTTGGGTTTGGAAGAAGAAGGTTTTGTTTTAAGATTCTTCGTATAAGTGAAATAATACCATATTTCTTTCTCTGACTTTTTTCATTTGGCTAATTCCTTCAGAGTTCATCTGTGTTGTCACAAATGGCAAGATATTTTCCTTTTCTATGGCTGAGTAATATCCCATTTGTGTGTGTGTGTGTGTGTGTGTGTCACATTTTCTTTACCCATATTCATTCACTGATGGAGTTTAGTTTGTTTTCATGTCTTCGTTATTGTGAATAATGACACAATGAACACGGGGATGCAGATATCTTTTGGAGTTAGTGTTTTTGGGGTTTTTTTGGATAAATTCCCAGAAGTTGAATCGCTGGATCATTTCTAATTTTTTGGAAGGAATTCCACACTGTTTTCCCCAGTGGCTGCACAAATTTACGTTTCCACCTACAGAGCACAAGCACTCCCTTTCTCCACATCCTCCCCAACACTTGTTATTTCTTGTCTTTTTGATGATAGCTATTCTGATGGCTGTGAGGCGATATCTCATTATAGTTTTGATTTACATTTCTCCAAAGATTAGTGTTATTAAACATCTTCTCATGTACCTGTTGGCCTTCTGTGTGTCTTCTTTGGAAAACTGTTCAGGTTATCTGTCCATTTTTTAATCAGATTGATTTTTTTGTTTGTTTTTCTTTTTTCTTTTTTTTTTATCTATTGAGTTGTAGGAGTTTTTTTAGTATATATTTTGGATATTAATGAATTGCAAATGTTTTCTCCCATTCAGTGCATTGCCTTTTCATTTTGTTGATTGATTTCTTTGCTGGGCAGAGCTTTTTAGTTTGATGAAGTCTCACTTGGTTATTTTTGCTTTTGGTGTCAAATCCAAAAAATCATTTCCAAGACCAATGTCAAAGAGTTTACCATCACATTTTCTTTTAGAAGTTTTATGGTTTCAGGCCCTGTGTTCAAGTATTTAATACATTGTGACATAATTTTTGTGTGTGGTGTAAGATAGTGCTCCAGTTTCATTCTTTTGCCCATGGCTGTCAGTTTTCCCAGCACCATTTATTGAAATGACCGTCATTTCCCCATCGTGTAGTCTTGGCTCCCTAGTCTTAAATTAATTGACCATAAATGCTTGGGTTGGTTTCTGGGCTCTGTACTCTATTCCAGTGACCTATGTGTCTGTTTTTATGCCAATACCATGCTATGTTGATTACTATAGCTTTGCAATATAGTTTGAAACCAGAAACTGTGGTGCCTCCACCTTTGTTCTTCTTTCTCGAGTTTGCTTTGGATATTGGGGGGTATTTTGTCTTTCTACAGAATATCCGATCCTAACAAGTAAGATAACATAGTCCTGTGCCTAGCACACAGTCCCTCAGTCAATGTGAATTTATTCCCTTTTGTGCTTCTTCACTCACATATTTGCAATGAGACTCTTGGTAAATATACTGTAATGACACATTAAGAATGGTGTAAACCTATTTATTCCCATCAGAGACCACTGATAGGGTCCCACTGAGTGGGACCACTGAGTGGGAATATTGTGCCTCAGGAGCCTGTTCTCAGAAATGAAAAAACAAGCAAGACGCTGTGCTCTAGTGGCAGTGAGACACCTCTGATAGTTAACAGTGCTCTGAGTAGAGGTGACAGGGAGAGACTCTGTGCAGCTCTACTTCAGTTTTGTGATGTGTACGCTATTTTTGCCTTACTTACATTGCCACTTGAAATACTATTTCTGTATTTGAAGTGAATTATGCATTCCCTCACACCCTCATTTGTTTATTCAACAAATATTTATTAACTGCTTGCTCTGTGCTCTCTGCTTGCTCTGAGCCCATCTGGGGACACAGAATTAAAGAGAGAAGGATGCTGCACAGCAGTGAAAAAACTTTGTTTCTGGAACCCGGCAACCTAGGTTCAAATCCTGATCAAGTTGGCAATTTGTAAAGACCCTTTGAGACTCAGTTTTCTTATCTGTAAAATGGACATATTAATAGTGATTGCCTAATATGGGTTATTATAAAGATTCAAAGAAATAACCTAAGCAAAATATTCAGTGTGTCACATATTCATGTGACACCTGGTATGTACTGAACATTTAATAAATGTTTGATTGTACATATGTGCAATATATCACATCATCTGATTATTTAAAGCTAATAAACCATACATTTTTTTAAAATTCTAGATTAAACCAAGAACATCACAGATGATCAAGGAGGGGTTTTTTTATCTAGCCCTTAAAGGAATTTTCAGTTTATTTCCTACTATCTGGATGTCTGTCTTAATATAATACTTCTAGGAGCCCATAGGCAGTTACTTGGCCGAGGGAGTAGGTGGCAGGTGGGCAGGGGTGAGTGGGAATGACTGCACAGAGGAGGTGGCATTTTGTACCTGACAAGGAAAGGTAGTCACAGAAGAGAAACAGGAAGAGAAAAGGAAGAACAAAGTTGTGAAATTCACAAAGTTTGTGAGGTATTGCAAGCAGTTCAGATGTTGAAAGAATTGAAAGCGGCCAAATGTCAGAGGATTCCAAATGGCTAAAAATGACTGAAGTGTCATTTCTTAGTCAGTCAGAGAAGAGGAAGCTAGAAAAATTGATTGAGGATAAAACTGAGCAAGGCCTTGAATGACATAAGTATTTGGTGTGGTTTATAGGTTCTCTAACCCAGCACGTCATCTTCTAGATGGGAAAAGTGGAGTTCAGAGAGAAATTCTAGAGGTTGGCTGTTTCTTTAGTGCTTCATAGAAAAAAACAACACAAAACAAAACAAAAAAACAAAAAAAACACAGTCTAAACAGTTTGGACTAAAATAACACAATTTTTTTTTTATTTTCTACAATTCAGTTGGTTCAGCCAGCACTCACCTACTTCATATTGTGGTCAGACAGGGTATTGGTCAAGTTAAAGGTTCAAAGTGGTTTCAGCCATGTGGCTGGGATCCATACTGACCACTAGTGGAGTCTCAGCCACAACCTAATTCTCTTCCATGTGGAGGACCGTGGAACAATGAGCTGTGAAGCAACGTGATGACATAGTCGCTTGGGCTTCATCACTGCAGCCCAGTATGGTGGTCTCAGGGCAGCTAGATGACTTACTTGGCAGCTCTTTGTTTCCAGAATGCGAAGATGGAAGTTGTCAAGCCTTCTGAAGAGCTCATTTGACAAACAGCAGAAAGTCAGTTCCCCTACATTCTATTGGTTAAAGTAAATTATGAATAAAGCAGTGATTTGTTAAAATACCTTGTGTATAAGGCTTCCCAAGTTCAAGGAGACTACACAAAAGGATATATGCCAAGAGGCATCGTGTATTAAGGGGCCATCAGAATAACAATCTTTCACATTGAGTAATGTCCCCAGACTCAAAACCAGTTAGCAAATAAGACCTTTGGAATTAGACCCCAAGTCTCTACCCCTTTTCTTTCAAAATTGGCATGATGGGGAAAATGCACAACCACCCCATCACCATAGGCCTTGAATAAAAGCAGCTATTACCCAGCTGCTTCTAGATAGTTATATTCTTTATCCTAAGAGTCCAAGAATGCAGCTATAGTCATCTCTGTAGAGAGCAACTCTCTGACCTTCATGGTTGGATGAGGGAATGAAAAGCCCCTAGATAACTAAGGAAATTACCAGTGACATAGAATCCATTTTTGATGCCAACTGGCAAAAAAAATCATTAAAAACAGTTACCATCTTCTGGCCAAAGTGTGAGAGCTATTCAATTCAGGACTAATGAACATGGCACTATTGATCTTCTAAGACCGTGCAGGACTGATCAGTATCAAAGCCATAAATTATATTTATGAAGACATTCAAATAGCACACAATGATTACTTTTTCTCTTGAAAGCCAGGAGTAGCCACAGAGGCATCAGTTTTACGCAAGGTGATAGAACTACCTCTTCCATAGTTATCTGACCAAGACAGGAAGACGGATATTCATCGGCAAAAAGCACAATCTCATTTTGTTGACTTGATAGTTTCTGCTGTGTCTTCCTTCTTGAATGTTTCATCTCTTTACTGAAGACAATATGTGAAATCATTCTTCATTTACTTTCATCTTTTTCATTTTTTTTTAATTTGGCAATTTAGCAAACCAGCAAGAATTTGTGGGAAGATGTATCTGAGAACAGGAAATGAAGCCATCAGCTAAAGGAATCGCAAATATTCAGAGAAGTAAATGTTAGTAAAATGTCCATGCTAGAATAGACAATCCCTAGAAAGAAGGTCAAATTCTCATTTTTCTTATAGGGAAACTGAGCCTCCCACTTGTGAAGTAACTTGCTCAAGGTCATACAGAGGACATTTTGCTTGGTGCTAATTGGCCGTTGGACACTCTACCCTTATTTTTTTTTTTAAGATTTTATTTATTCATTTGACACAGAGAGAGAGAGATTACAAGTAGGCAGAGAGGCAGGCAGAGAGAGAGGAGAGAGGAGGAAGCAGGCTCCCCACCGAGCAGAGAGCCCTATGTGGGCCTCGATCCCAGGACCCTGGGATCATGACCTGAGCCGAAGGCAGCGGCTTTAACCCACTGAGCCACCCAGGCGCCGTCTACCCTTATTTTTTTAAGATTTCATTTATTCCTTCATTCATTTATTCATGCATTTATTTGAGAGAGAGAGAGAGAAAGAGCAAGCATGAGCAGAGCAGAAGGAGAGGGAGAGAGAGAATCTCAAGTACACTCCATGCCCAGTGTGGAACCCAATGCAGGGCTCCATCTCATGACCCTGTGACCATGACCTGAGCCAAAATCAAGAGTCAGATGATCAATTGACCAAGCCACCCAGGTGCTGCATGGACACCTTTCCTAGAGAGGCCAAATTCCCCTCATAACATGTTATTTATCTTGCCCCATAATTTGTCATCTTACAAGGTTGAAAGCTAAGGGTGTGTGTGAAAAAAAGGAAGGAATTTGTTAGTAGAAATCCAGTGTTTTAGTTTAAAGTCTAACACCACATCACTGTGTGAGCTTTGACGAAGCACTTAACTTCTTCTCTGGACCTTAGATTCCCCATTTAAAATAAAAAAAAAAAATTAACCTAAATGAGTGCTAAGGCCCTGTTCATCTGAAAATTCTGATTATAGTTCCTGATTAGGTCTGAGGAGACCTGGGTCTGTGGAGGCTGAATAGAAACATTTCACTTTAAAGGGAGTAGGAAAAAAAAATCAGCTCCAAACTTACCATTAGAGAAGGCTTTGATCCCCCCAAAGGAATGGTTTTGCAGTGGCTGCAGAGGTCAGCAGCTGTGGGAGGCTAATTTAGGTTGTCTCTGGCTCATTGGCAATCATGAGGCTTGATATGCATTTGAAATAAACTAAACATTCCTAATCACCTCGAGAAAGGGATAACTCATTATAACTGCACGCTAAGGAACTTCAGTGACATTTATTCCACATTTGTGTACAAATAGATTACATTATTTAACTAAATCAGTTTGGGCAGCTGGAAGCTACCAGTGTATTCATTTATCCCTGTGGAAGATTGAACAGTGATTAAAAGAGAATACCTCTTTAATTCCAGATGTCATATACATTCCACAAGGAGAAGGTTTTGTAGTACTCTGTGATAATAGCTTTCCACAAACCAAGCATCTCCTTTAAAGTCACAGCCACATTTGGAGGTGAGGAAAGGAACCACAAAAGCCAGAGAAGCCCATTTCTATGGCCATCTGGGACAAATCCGTTCTGGGTTTTTCTTCTATTTTCATTAGGAAGCTTGCTGTTCCACACTCCCTCCCTGAAGTGCCTAAGATGATCGTAGTTGAGACCAGAACCTTCTGTTTGATGGTTTGGTTCCTTAATTTGGCCATCTGGAATTCCAAGGAGCACATGGTTTCAAAATGTGAGCTTTCAAATGGGAACAGGGCCACATGGGACAACCTGCTGTTTGGGTCGCATCTCGGATCTTCTAGCCTTGGATGCTTTTGTGCTTGTTTCTCTCTCAAATTTTCCCCCCTTTTTCCCTAAAGAAGGAGTCAAATGGATTAGATTTGAAACCTCTATTCCCATGGTGCAGAGAATTTATTTCTGGCACAAACAATCCAGTGCATTACACCTGGTGGGCTTTGTGAGAGCAACTTGACAACTGACACAGAGAAACTAAAATTTGTTAAATATCTATGATGAGTCAGACATTGTGTGAGGCAACGTTTCATAATCTCCATTAATTCTCAGAAGTGGCTGCAAAGCTATTCCATAGACCATGCAACCTGAGCAGTCCAACAGGGCCCACACTTAGAAGGACCATGTTCTGCTGTCACCATCACAAATTCTTAATAATTTTCTAACAGAGCTTCCCCTGACCCCGATTTTCACTTTGTACTGAGCCCTGCAAATTCTGCTGCTGGTCTTAACTGGCTAGTTAGGTATTATTATTTGTGGGTGTGTATGTGATTAATATATTTAAAAAAATAGAAGAAGTTCTGCTGAGTTTCAAACTTGTGCCTTCCAAACTCCAAATTGCATGTTCTTTCCTTTTTATTATTCTTAAACTAGGCACAATGTATAACATCCTATCGAAAAACATGCTGAATCTTTACCTTAAAATATATCCCACCCCAGGCAAGGGAGGGAAGAGTAAGATGGGAGATGATAAAGTGATGATAATAATAAGAGCAGCACTAGTAAAAAAATATATTTCTATAGGTTTCTTGTATATATATATATTTTCACATCTATACATTTGGACATGTGTAAATTATGTGAATATACATGAGATAATAACTAATTATATCTGAACCTTGGTAAACCATAAATCAAATAGAGTAAATTTTTATTATTTTAAATTGCAAAGTCATTTCCATCATACATTTAGGTGAGCTAATGTGACTCGTGTCACATCACATATTTCTCAAAGAGAAAAACATTTCCGATGGTAAATAAGGCATGCTTGAACATTAACTATTAGACTTGAGGCCATTTTTAAATAACTGCATTTCTTTTTCTCAGAAAAACGTGTCCTCCATTTAGGATTAATATACTTTGTGCTACGGTTAAGCCTTTGGTGTTAAATATAAATTTTTAAACCTACATAAATAATTAGCATATATCATGAAGCAAATATATGTTGAGCACCTACTATGTGCTAGTCACTATGTTCTCACACAGGGAATCAAGAGATGAATACATTATCGCATCAAATAGTTATTAACTGTCAGCATGTGCTAGGTATTGCATTAGCTCTTAGAAATAGATGATGAAAAGTTAGGTATTTTGCCCTGCTCTCTAAAATTTGACAGTGTTAACAGGAAAGATAGATATTTTTAAAATAATAAAAGTAAAAAAAAGTGCATAGAGCATGGTATGAAAGATAAATGCAGGAGGTTGGGGAATCCTTTTTGGTGGACTTTCCCTGGAGAGGTCACAGCTGAGTGGGAGACAGAATCACAAATGGTATCAAAAGAGCAAAGAAAGTGCTAAGTGAAGGGAACAAACAACCAGGTGCGGGCATCCAGAGGAAGTGGGATTTGGTCCAGAGTGGTGGGTGGGAATCCAGAATACTGCTTGCTTGGGTCCTCACCAGATGCTGCCTTGGAATCTAGCACGTGGCAACTTCAACTTGCTGCCATGTGGAGCCTCAGTTTCCCTCTCAGTAAAACAGGTGTTGCAGAAGAAGGGAGGGCAGGCTCTGTGACCTGTGAGTTTCTTTTATTTTTTTTTAAGATTTTATTTATTTATTTGACAGAGAGAGAGAGAGATCACAAGTAGGCAGAGATGCAGGCAGAGAGAGAGAGGAGGAAGCAGGCTCCCTGCTGAGCAGGGAGCCGGACGTGGGCCTTGATCCCAGGACTCTGGGATCATGACCTGAGCCGAAGGCAGAGGCTTTAATCCACTGAGCCACCCAGGCACCCTGTGACCTGTGAGTTTCATCTGAGGGCACTGTGATTTAGTGATTCCAAGAGGTGGTCTAGAATGAGGTCGGGAGAAGATGAAAGCAAAGCCTGGTGAAGGGAAGAAAGAAAACACTTGGGGCTAGAGGAGCACACAGCACATTTTAACAGCAGCAGCAGTGTTGGACAAAGTTAATGGCAGGCACTGTGTTGGGTGTTTTACATGCTGTATTTCGAATTCTCACTGCATTGGCATCATGATCATTGCTAATCTCATTGCAGCTGATATGCAGCTATTCAATGTCTTTTGCTCTGTGGCTTTTTCTGGCTTCTTCTCCAGCTCTGATCTGCATCTTCCCTCATGGAGGAGCTACTGCAGCCTTGTGACTTCTGATACCTTTGCCTCCAGCCCACTTGCCCTATTGTAGCCAAAACTGCTTTACTAAGAGAAAGACCTGACCACTTCCTGCTTTAGAACCAAAAGGGGTTTCCATCGTTTCCAGGAGATGAGTCAAACCATTTACCTGGAGCTCTTCATTATCCACAACCTGTTCCAACCAACTTCATGCCTTACCCCACACACTGTGCAGGCTGATGGAAAGGGAATCAAATTTAAGATTGTCCGTGGGTTCAAATCCTGAGTCTGAAGTAGCTCAGCAACCTCAGGTAAGTTAATGAACTGCTCTGTGCTTCAGTTTCTGTAGCTCTAAGAAGGGGGATTAAATGAGAGAGTAAGAAAGGCAAGCACTCTGCTCTAAGAATTTCCACACTTGGCAGGGGAAAGGCAAAGAGGAAACACAATCAAGAGGAAACACAGTCAGCAAAGTAGAACATCATGTCATCGCAAAGTGCCAGGAGGCTGGATTTTGGGTTTGTCTGGAAGCCTGAATTAGACTGTGCCTTGGGTTAAAAAAAAAAAATGAGGAGAAAAGAAAAAAGACTGGTTGTACTTCAGGTATTATAGACATCCAGCTGGTTTTCACCAATGAGATATATTGAACTATATAGAATTCTCCTCATCCTGTACTGTAAGTTCTTTAGGAGAAGAAATTTGACTCAATTCACTGAGAATCTTTTCTAATCTTTAAAATGGGAATAATAATAGTAGTTACTTCATCAAGCTGTTGTGTTAGTTAAATGACACCCATTTGGATGCTTAGAAAGTACCTGTGTAGCCTGTGGTAATAGCTCCAGAAAAGCGCACGAGTTATTTACATTCAAAATGTAAATATCCTGATGCCATTATCCACTCTCAGTGGTTGCTCATGCATGGGTGAAAATGGTTAAAATGGCGTAGGGGCATGGATTTATTGGCTCTGATAATAGTAAATCTCTTCACGAAATTGGACTTTGTTTACGACTACAAGAAGAAATTGGTAATGTTTACACTGCCGAGAAACCAATAGATCTGTGACTAATGTTTCATAATGGACAAGGCTTGTCTCATGTGCTGAGACAGTGCTAGGCCATTTCTGACACTTAAGTATTATTCAGAGTGTTGAAGCCTTACATTGGGCTCTGGGGTGAGTTATATGTTGGGTGCTGAGAGATAGAGAGTTCCCCATCCCATCCCCTCATCTTCCTACCTGGCGCTGTGTTTATGTGCTCAGTAAATCCCTTTTCACTTGAGGAAGACGGAGCTAGTTAGCATGCACACAGTTTGACTTAGTAGCTGTATAGAACTGGCTCCCTATCTAGGTTCACTTCCTACTAGCTCTATAACCCAGGGCAGTTTAACCTCTCTGAACCTCAACTTTCTCATCTGTAAAATAAGAATACATAAATGTGCAAGAATCCTGTAGATTCAAGATGGTGGTGTCCGTCATCCATCTTGCAGGAAACCTGGCACGGGATCTGCAGTTCATCAACGGTAGCTGACAAAGTTCATCTGCTATTAAAACTTTCTCTTGCCAGCCTAGCGTTGCCTCCACATTCACAGCTCTTTATCCTTGGTGTTGGTGAGTCCATTCTGGCAGAAGTTGAGTGGGCCTTGTGTTCTAGATGCTGACAAGATCTTCCCAGCACACACAGTTCTTTTAAGAGGATACGGTATTCTTTTAACAGGTTTATTCCTGCATCCAGAGCTTCATTATGATTCTGTCATCACACTGATTTCATTCAGCTCATGAAACATCTGTTCCCAGAGCAGATCAGCCCCTTTTACAGATATTAGTCTAAATGAGTTCTACTGTACTCATGGTAATCTTTCTTTCCCCTCAGCAATTGCCTAAATAAACATTTGCTCAATATGGAGCAAGTCTTTGAATTGAAGGGGAAAAATGATCTATATTTTGTAATCTCCCCCAAGGCATATTTCCTCCTTTTAAAGAATGCAACCATGCAAAATAGAAAAGCAGAATAAGTGCTGTTATTTTGCATTGCTCACGGTTGCAGGACTGCATGGCTATCAGTGGGTTCAGACGTTACCTGCTAATACCCTGGACGTAGGTGACGTTCCATTGAGTTCAGGTCAATAAGCATTTACAGAGCACATATCTAGTTCTGGGTTTTGGTGAAAAGGTATTTGGTACAGACCATGCCTTCAAAGGGCTTATATTCTCCTAGAGATAAATGTGTAAGCAGGTAGCACAATACCACTCCCACTTGGATAGTATTACTTAGACTGTAGCCCTTCCAGGCCATGAATGGTTAGACTCCACTAACTAGGAATCTAGAATATTGTCTTGTTGCTAAAACTAAGGAATGCTTTAACAGTCCTCCTCTTACGTGACAGCCCTAACGTATGTGACATGTCATCCTTCCTGGCACTCAGTCGGGTCTAAAATTCCATGATACCAGCTTTCTTCTTAACACTCCTTTTCCTTTGTAGGCTCCTGCTTCTCTCTGACTTTTCAGATACTGGTATCCTTTAGGGCTCCATTCTTTACCCTCCTGTCTTTCTTCAGTGCCCTCCTAGGCAAGTTCACATACACCAAGACTTATACTACTGCTTAAGGACTGATAATTCATAAATCTCTCGTTACCTTAGATTTCACACCTAATCATATACATGCGTTTCCATTAGACATGTGTTTCCATGATGTTTCAGACTGGATTCTCTATGTGAACCTTCAATTCAACTTCTTCCTCAGAGCGAATTCCTTTTCCTCTCCCACCAAAGCTGCTATCCTCCTATCCTATCTATCTATTGGTTATAGATAATCTATAATCTACAGTATAGATTAATGTACTTAATCTATACTGTAATACAGAAACCTAGAAGCACTCCTGGATGTTTCCATTTGCCCTCATTCCCTTGTCTAAATACTAATATGTCTTATCTCTCTTCTTTATATCAACTTTCCAGGCCTTCTCCCTCTGGTTCATTGTTTTTGTATTTTTCGGTTTCACATTCTCCAAAATATATACATCAGACCTAGCAGAGTATTTATGACAAATACATCTAAGAGTGTCCTCACCTTGTACAAAAAGCTTCAAGGCTGTCCCATTGTCATTTCACTTCTAAACTTCTTTTCAGATCACTAAGGCCATTGGAAGTCTGATGCATTGCTCTCTCCTTTCCTTCTGCCATTTCCCCATCTTCCAACTTGTACTTTATGTATTTTTAAAATTAAACCACTAGTCCTTCCCCAAATTACCCACATTCTCTTAGGCATCTGTGTCTTTGCCTGTGTTATTTCCTCTGCTCACATTCTCAAACACCTGGTATGTGAGAGGTCTATTGCCCCTCTTGTCCACACAACAAACTCTTACTCGTCTCTCAAGTTTCTGTATGAAATGTTACATCAGTGAGGCCTTCCTTGAGTTTCTCAGGAAAAATTTTACCGACGATGGAAAAATTTCCACTTTTGGCTTTCTAGAAAACTGAGTTCCTTCAAGATATAGACCCTCTCTTTTCACTTCTGAAGATGAATGCCTGGTAGAACATCTGGTTCATGGAAGCCATTTCATAGATGTTTGTTGAATAATTTAATGGAAAAAATATATTTACCTATAAAAATTTGCATATATGCCTGTGTGTACTGTGTCGATAGATCGCATGCATCCTTATGATTAAAGCTTAGTTTATAGACTTGGGCTCATAAGCTACTGATTTCATTGATGGTATTTTAGCAATTATTACAAAATATTGTTATATATTGGTCCCATGGTTAAAAAAATTTAAGTGTAGTTCTCCAAAATAAACTTTAAAATTATCCTCAAATTGAACATTAATGTATTACAGTTTACTGAAACACCTAAAAAGAAATATTTTCCATTATTAAACAACATTATATATGAATAGCAAATGAATAAAAATGAAAAAAAAAAGCAAACCTTTAGGTATCTTTCTTCTGAGTGCTAAATTTTATACTGGTCTTCTTTTTCTTTTTCTCCTTTCTTTTTAGAGAGGGAGCAAGCACATGGGCGAGTTGGGGGTGGGGCAAAGGGAGAGGGAGAGAGACTCTCAAGCAGACTTCATGCCCAGTACAGAGCCCAAGGAGGGGCTTGATCTCACAACCCTGAGATCATGACCCACGCCTAAATCAAAGAGTCAGATACTTAACAAATTGAGCCCCCCAGGTGCAACCCCTGGTTTTCTTTTTCATATTTCCATGTGTGTTTCATAATTCCTAAACCTGGTAATTTTGGTGTGTGAATAGCTTTGTGACTTCAATCCACTTTAACCTCAGAACCCTTTGGTTTCTTTTCTTTGAGAGTTTCTTTCCATTTTGATCAGATGCGTCTTAGGCTTCACAAGTGGATAAAAAGGATGTCTTTTACCAGATTTCTCATAATCCCATGGTAAAATAATAGACCAAGATGTGCCTTACCAAAAATTAAAATTTCCCACTTTTCCTATTAGAGACATTTATGGTAGAACTAGTGATGTTACTAATTTTAAGATTATTTATATAGTTGTATAAATCATCATATATCACATATGTAATACAAAAAGTTAGTATTTGTAACTTAAGTTAAATAGTAAATGTAACTTCATGTATATATGAAAATACTTCTCTGTTGATTCTCTTAGCATGTCATGAACATCCAATTTGCTTACAAACCCAGTTCTTTTTTAAAGAAATATTTTATTTATTTCTTTATTTGAGACAGAGAAAGAAAGAGCATGCTTGAGCAGGAGGTGGAGGTGAGGAGGGCAGAGGGAGAAGCAGACTCCCTGCCAAGCAGGGAGCCGATGTGGGGCTCGATTCCAGGACCCTGAGAGTATGACCTGAGCCTAAGGCAGACACTTAACTGATTGAGCCACCCAGGTGCCCAGCAAACCCAATTCTTATTCACTCTTTTCTCAAAAAGAGTTACACGTTATGGCACACTTAACTTTAAGGTAAATAAAGTTCTCTGAAGTGTTATATATATATGCAGGAAAATACACAAATTGTACATTTACAGCTCAGTAAATTTATGGAGGCAGCATCCTCAAGCTCAAGATGTAGAACATGTAGACATTCAGAAGCTCCCCCCTCCCTCGTGTCTTAACCCACCATTATTAGCCTCTGCCAAGGTCACTCTTTTTCTGACTTCTGTCACTGCAATGGCATTACTTTTAATCACCAAACACAGAACTTGACAAGGTTTCCAAATAGAAAAAGGAAGGGGGTATAGGATTAGATGACCTTTAAGTCCTTTCCAATCTTGGGATTCTGTATGAATGTGTTTGGTTTTTATTTACTGTAACTTAATCTCCATATAATTTTGGTGTAGTCCTTTAAGTTTTCCTTCCCAAATATAGTTGTGTGTGTGTGTGTGTGTGTGTGTTTAGATCTTTACCCTCTTTCTATTGTTTCCTTCCATTCGCTAGTCCAAGTAAATTTAAACACTCAATATTAGCAGTAACTTTTAAAATTGTAATCATAATAGAGCAATATCACGGAAAGTTTGGACAAAAAAACAAACAAACAAAGCATCCATAAACCAGCTATCCTAACAAAAAAGCAGGTTGGTTTGGCAAAGTATTTAAGTATTTTCACACATGTGATGTATAGTTATTTACATTATTTACATTACATTATTTACATTACAAGAAGACACCAGCTCTTCTTACATCATACCCATTTTTTCATGTAGAAGCATGGTCAATATAAAGATTGGTGGCTGCAAAATATTAAGGTTATAGATCTGTCACAGTTCGTTAAAGGAGCAATTTAGGTGGCTTCCAGTGTTCTGTTAGTATATATAAAGCTACGTTGAACGTCTTTTTGCATGGAGCTGCACTTTCCATTTGGATAATTAGGACAGATTCCCCCATGTAAAGGGTAGCACACACATTCTTGTTCAAGGGAGCCCCCAAACACTTCCAGCTTTTCACATTTCTGGGTAATTAGAGGAGTGATGGGTCCCCAGGAGCAGAGATTTGGATTTCATGAACTTTTCTGGTTTGAAAACCAGAAAGCAACTAAACCATTTCTGCCTGGACTAGATCAGTTCGACACTCAAACATTTAACTGAGAAAGCGGCCCGGGGCTAAACTCTAGTATAGCTGGACTGTAGCTGCCACTATTCCCTGAACCGGGGATTTCTCTTGTCTCCCCTGGTTTGTAAAATAGCCATCCAATTGATTTACTGTGATTATCGCTGCAACTTGAGGTTTGGGCAAAAATCTATTGTACAGAGTACAAGAGCTGAAAGGAAACGTTTAACTTGTCAAAAATCAGTCTGTGTAGAAAGGTAAGACAGAGAAAGTAAACAAGGCAGGGCGGTGGGTGGGGAAAAGGAGGGAGACTAGGGATTGCCAGGGGCGCAGGGGGTGGGGGGGAGACTACAGAACTTGAACATGAGAATGGATTGTCCCAGAGATCATTTTAGACTATTACCTGAGCTCTGAAACTTTATTTTAGAATTTCTCAGATACTAAGCTTGAGAAAAACTAAATTTTGTTGGCTGATTAATTTAAGAGTATAAAATTAGGAATCGATTTTATTTTTGGCTCTCAACTTTTATCTAATTAGCTTAATGGAAGTGGTTTAGAGGAAGGAACTGGTATAATTAAAATTTAGAGAAGATGCAGTATTTACTGAAAATCTGAGAAACTATCTCTATGTGCTGACTATTTTATTGGTGAAATATATTACTTACCTTACAGACTATCCCATATTCCTTCTAGTCTACTCCTAGAGGTACTGTGACTGTTCATGGGATGGGCCAAACAGAATGATCAGAGATGGTCCATATGCTGATAAAACAGTTGAATGAAGTATTGAAACATGACCAGAAGTTCACCAATGAAGTAAAACATCACTTACTTAATGAATGTTCAGCAAGTACCTCTAATAATCCAGATACTCCATTTAGGGCTTGGCGTGGGAGAATATAAAGCATGAGTCCTCAAGGGCAGGGACACATATCCATGTTAACATACTAGAGTATGTGCTCTAGTAAGAGTAAGACGAGAGATGAAAGGGAAAAGGGAGGAAAGGAAGTACTATGCTTGGAGCGTTCAGACAAGATGGAGAATCAGGGAAGACTTCCTGATGGAGGTCTCACATGAGCTCACTCCTATAAGTAGGCATTAGGTGAATTTGGAAGTGGGTAGCAGGAGGGGAGCAGTTCATACAGAAGAGGAAATAAGAAATATCACATTTGGAGAACATGGAGTATCAAAGGGAGATGGTGAATGTATTAGGTTAGACATAGGAGCCAGCAGACACAAGAATATAACGTACTTTTAATCTTGGTCTGTTTGTACTAGGGACTGGGAGTTATTGAAGGGTCTTTGAGACAGTTTTCTGAAAATGTCAAAGGAAGTGACATATTTTCAAAGATGGATCTTGGTAATGAACATTAATTTCATTAATAAATGAATTAATTAAGGGGATCCACAATATCAGAGCTGAAGGGAAGGTTGATCACTGTGAGGATAATGGGAGCATGTATTGGAAGGTCTATGCCTGGAGGGAGTTAACCCCCATGAGGAGGCCTCAGCAAGGGTTCTGGACAGGGGGGGCGTCAAATTGTATCTGCAAAGAGCCACACGGTAAATGTTTAGACTTAGCAGGCTACACGTTCTCTTTCCAACTATCAACTCTGCTGCCGCAGCACAAAATCAACCACAGCCCCAGTACACAATGAATGAACATGTTCCAGTAACATTTTATTTATAGACAGTGAAATATGAATTTCATACAATTTTCACATATGAAATATTACTTTTTTTAAATCTTTTTTTAACCATTTAAAAATGTGAAAAGCGTCCTACTGCCTCAGAGGAAAGAGGAGGGCAACTTCAACTCATGTGGTGGAGATAAGAAGGGAGATGAGTAGATGGATTTGAAAAGCAGTTACGATAGGACTCAGTAATGGACTGGCTGTTGCTGGTTAAGGAGGAGTGAGGTCCAAAAGAACTCTCAGTGTTGTGGCTTGAGCCCCCACCACAGAGAGGACTCAGGAGGGGAATTTGGACAGTGGGGAATGCAGAGACAGGCAAAAGTCTTCCCTTCTCGGTGATTCAGTCTTTAGGGATCTTGGTATATGCAATCCTCCTAAGAAAAGTATTTTAAACGTTGTGGGCTTTAAGTTTTTCTTGTTTTGTTTTTGTTGTGTTTTTTTATTTGTTTTGTTTGTTTTTTGTTTTTTGTTTGTTTGGTTTGGTCTTGGCAAGTACTTGCTTACCATTTGGGGGCAAGAGACTTTAGAAAATGGCTGAGGGAAATTAATGTTCATTACCAAGATCAATCTTTGAAAATATGTCACTTCCTTTGACATTTTCAGAAAACTGTCTCAAATAAGCCCCAAATGCAAATGTGACCCATATGCCAATGCCATATATCTAACTGTGTACACACTGCATTAAAAGGCTCTCTCAAGCTAGAATTTTTTATCATTCCTGCATGGAATAACTCTCATGAAATAATTAGGAGGTACACAAACTAATGATAAATGTTAGCTTTTTGAAATGGGTTTTGATGAAATTATCATAATCTGATTATGCAGCTTCAAAGAACCTTTCCCAAGCTTGGTTTTTCCTCGTCTGATCCAATCTGCTACTGTCTGTGGCCAGAACAGCCTCTGCATGAGGATTTATGATGAGGGCTTAGAACTGCCAACAGAGTCACTTCTCTCTGAATCATAAATATTCATAAAGGAGAGCAGGTACTCTGTATGGCTCCCTGCTTCCTGGGCAACTCCAGCATTCTGGTCAAGGCCTCATCCTACTAAACAGAAGAGAAAGTAAGCAGTGTTCACATTGGGAAATAAATTGCTTTTTTTTTTTTTTCAACTATAGCCAGGTAGAGTGGTCTAGTAAGTTAAGATCATGTGTTTGAGTCTAGTAAGTCTGGATTCTAGTTCAACTGTTCCTTTTACCTAACTATACCTTGGTCAAGTTACTTGAGTGCTCTAAGCAGACAAAAATAATGCCAACCTGAAAAGCATATCATCTAGAAAATACAATATAAGAATATTTACTATTATTATTGTTATATTACTCAAATCTCATGGTACAATTTTAGATAAACTCATTATAGACAATACTTAATGTTGAATCCTAGAAAGTCACTAAGAGGTGAAATGAATCAATTATTTTTTTGTGAATGTACTACAGTTAAAACTTGGATTTTTGCATGTTATTTCATAGTAACCTTGTAATGGATCAATAACCATCTGTATTTTATAGATGAAGAAAATAGAGCTCTAAGGGATTAGTACAGTAACATCACTATATTGGCTTGGGTCATTTAGGCTCTGATATGAAAATGAAAGAATCACTTTCTCACATTTGAGTAAAATAAAAGCTTTATTTTTAATTATTATTGTTGAGGTATAATTGACATGCAACATTAAATTTGTTTCAGGTACACAACATAATGGTTCGATATTTGTGTGTATTGAGAAATGATCACCATAGTAAGTCTAGTTAATATCTGTCACCACACATAGTTATAGAATATTTTCCCTTGTCAGGAGAACTTTTAAGATAGACTCTCTTAGAAATTTTCAAATATGTAACATGGTATTATTACATCCCATGACTTATTTTATAACTGGAAGTAAGGACATCTGATATCCTTCATCCATTTTTCCCATCTCACCCCAGATTCCACCTTTGGTAAAAACCAGTATGTTTTTTGTACCTATGAGTGAATTGTGTTTTTGTTTTGTTTTTGCTTTAGATTCTATGTGTAAGTGAGATCATACAGTCTTTGTCTTCCTCTATCTGACTTACTTCCCATAGCTCAAAGTCCTCAAAGTTCATCCATGTTGTCACAAATGGCAAAATTTCATTGTTTTTTTATAGTTAACTAATACTCCCTTGTACACACAGTACAATTTCTGTATCCATTCATCCATCAGTGGACATTTAGGTTGCTTCCATATCTTGGCTATTATAAGTAGTGCTGCAGTGAACATGAGAGTACATAAATCTTCTAGTGTTTTCATTTTCCTATAAATACCCAGAAGTGGAATTGCTGGATCATATGGTTGTTTTGTTTTGAATTTTTTGAGGAACCTCCATAGTCTTTTCCATAGTGGCTACACCAACTTACATTCCCACCAACAGTGCATACGATTCCCTTTTCTCTGCATCCTTGCCAACACTTGTTATTTATCTTTTTGGTGATCGTCATTCTGACAGGTGTGAGCTGCTATCTCATTATGGTTTTGATTTGCATTTTTGTGATGATTGAGCATCTTTCCACGTACCTGTTGGCCATCTGTATGTGTTCTTTGTGAAAATGTTTATTTAGATCCCCTGCCTATCTTTTGATCAGATTTTTTTTCTTTTCCTTGTGATTGAGTTGTGTGGGTCCACATACGTTTTGGATTTTAACCTCTTAGCAGATTTGCAAATATTTTTTCCCATTCAGTAAGTTGCCTTTTCATTTGTTTCCTTTGTTGTGCAGAAGCTTTTTATTTTGACATGGTCCCACTTCTTTATTTTTGCTTTTGTTGCTTAATTCTTCCTTATGATCATGTAATTACAAAGAAGAATAACATGTTGCACTAATATATTATTTCTAACTTTTGAAGGCAATGATGTGTTCATTGATAGCATTTTATACGCACCACAACACTCTGTGATAAATTGAACCAAAAGGATTATTATCTCCATTTGCTAGATAAGTAAACTGAGAACAAAAATCCCTCGTCTGGTATCACAAAACAACTTAAAAATTTTGAACTTCACAGTTCCTGATTCTTGGGACTCTGATATGAATCCTATACACCAACATTTATTTGAAGTGTGTGAGGTGCACCCCCCAAAAATATGTTTGAATCAAATATATTTAGAATTAGAAAGCAGATCATTGGGAAAAAATAATTTTTGTTGTTGTTGTAAGACCTCTCAAAGGTCTAAAGGTAACATTGCATTATGAGTCTTTAAGTGGAGCAATATATTTCTTTTCCAAATCTTTATGATCATAAAACCCCTTTGTCTTAGAATGTCTCATTGGATACAGGAAACCCTTAGGGAGGGGCTGCCCACCATACTGCAGACATTTCACAGAATATCAGAAACTTGCCCCCCTTCATCTCCCTTCAAAAAGAAATAGAGACAAAAAGCTGTTGCCTTTCACAGCTATGGAGTTTTGAGTGTGGGATGCCCCTTCAGTATTTGTTGAGGAAGCAGAAGAGCCAGCCAAGTTGGATATTCCTTCTCACTGACTCTCCTGTCTTTCTTGTACACTCTCAACACAAACCATTCATGTTCATTTTCTAATCAGAATTCCACCCTAGGACAATCATTCCGCTCTTATCCCATTTGTGAAATGCAGGCCTCTTTGTACAAAAATAAAGGAGGTCTCTTTTCTCAGCACAGATTGCCTGTCTTTTGAAATACATTTTGTGGTCCATTCAGTCCATTCCCAGAGTATGAAAAGAACAGCACATGGTAATTAAGAGCAGTCACTGTGCACACAGCGCTGTAATCAGAACGGCTGGGACGATGGGTGCACTTTTCCCCACGTGTTTATTTGCAGATGCATTCACTTTGATCCACGTGCCATGCTGCAGTGCCTGTGTTTCAGGCTGTCCTAATTTGCTGCCTCATGTTTCACATTTCCAGGAGCTTCCTCTTTCTTTGCTTGCACTCATGAGGGTCTGATTGAGTGGGGACAGGTTGGGACACATTGCTCCCATGCTGTTCCATCTGCCCTGGCTGCCCACTTGCCTGGCCCAGACAGGTCCCCCTGCTCCCACTACAACATCATTAACCACAAAACCATACTTACTCCCCTTCCAAACACTGTCATTTACATTGAATACTTGGCCAACCTTAGGAAAAAAAAACCCACATCTGTTATGAAATTATTTTGAGGCAACACATTCTGTCTTTAATTAACTGAGAAAGTAGCCAAGGCTAAGAGAAATGAAGTAACTTGCCCAAGTTCACACATCTGATAGGAGAGGGTAGGAATTTGAATCCAGGTTTCTCCAGCTTCAAAGCTATCCATAGGGGTCAATAGAATAGTATGGCTAGCTTTATGAGTGTTGGAATTAGAGTACAAATCCCAGCCTTGCCCTTGATTAACTGTGTCACCTTAAGAACTTGGCATGTCTCCTTGCACTTCAATTTTCACACCTATGAGAATGAAGAAGGTGTTATCTACCTTCCAGTGCTGCTATAGGGATTAAGCAAGATATCACAGATATTGAAGCTACTAAAGATAATAAGTACTAGTTCCCTTCTTTTTTATCATATCATAAACCTGATCTAGGTCATAGGGTATTGGGCTGATGGGTAATTATTTCCTGCTTCTTCTCTTATTTTTCTATGATTTACAAAATGTTAATGTTGGTCATATAGGGCTCAGTCCCTAGAACAGTATGTGTGAGAGAGTGTGTGTGTGTCCCCACTCATTTATCCATTCATACAAAATATAAATAGAGCAATCAAAGAGGTCCAACTAACAATAAAAGGAAAGATAAGAAAGTATTTCCACCCTTATTTCTATTCTAAATGAAATTCTCAAACCCTCACCTGTTTTTACAAAGAGACACTTCTCACCAGGGCTGAGCTGAACTGTCATTGCACTGCAGGGTGGGGAGTGGGACACCAGCCCACTTCTGGCTCGCAAAGCCCACTTCCAATTTCTTGCCCTACCATGCAGATGTGAGTCTGTGGGTTGCCTTTGTCTGAGAGGCAGAAGAAGAATCTTATTTCTTGTTGGGTGGTAAAGAATTTATCCCTTATCTGTGGAGCTACCTTTCTTTAAAAGCCAGCTTATGGTGTGGATGAGAGGATGGCGCTGAACTGGGGAGACTTGGAGCATCTTCTTGGTATTACACCCAAGAATTACCACAAGAGCTGAGTTCGGCCACCTCCTTCCCCCATACTGTGACCCTGAGCTGTACACCTCAGCTCCAGGAATTTTAGTTTCTGCATTTGTAAAAAAAGAGGACACTGCTTCAGAGGACTACTTCAGGGGACTTGTCAAGAGGATTAATTGAGTTATTGCAAAGATGAGCACCGTGCCAACAGAAGTAATAACAACATGATGATGATTTTTCTTATGGTAAGACTAGAGGTCCCAATTAACTGTAGCTTTTCAATATTGGCCTCACATTCTTTGAATAAACAGTCTTTACCCTGTTTTCTCAGCTGGAATTGTTGGAAATCACATTCACCATTTTCCTCTAGAAACAAAGAATGTCACGTATGCCACATTCTCATAAGGTCCCCAAGAGGCTTTCTAACTACCGGGCATGGGGCTCTCATCTGTGACGGTGCTGTGGCCTGCGCTGTGCCAGGACTACCCGTATTCAGTCCCAACAAGCGTACAAGCTGGCTCTCTGCATAGGTGTTTTTTTTTTTTTTCCACGTGAGGAAATCAAGGCACAGAGTATTTAGACTATCTTCAAGGTCAGGTGCAGTAGGAGCTCAGATACAACCCCAGATAAAACCTCTCCACACCCAGAGTCCCATTTTCTTTTGCTGTGCCATTCCACCTCTTTGGGAAAAGAAATCTGGAGGGAACTGCCGCATGCCACCTGTCATTTCTCCAGACGTAGACATGACAATTGGTTCTGAATAGAAGAAGAGGAGGAAAGCTCTACTCCTCTGTGATTCTCTTCCATCAGTGTTCCATGGGTCTCAAAGGGACAGAAAAATAACCATCCAAGATTCAGAGCTTTAAGTTCTTCTCTAGTGAATGAAGACATAGGTTTCTTGGGATTCTTTCATCAATATCTGTTTACTAGACACCTATTATATGCAAAAATAAAATGCATACTTCATAATATTACTTGCCATGGGCTCTCAATGTAAGCTGCATCCTAAAAGCCCAAGACCCTGTCCTCGGTCATTTGATGACCTTCTCTGTCCCTTGGGCAAGCCATTTTGTCTCTCAGAACTCAGTTTACTCACATGTAAAATGAAATTATCCACCAAAGCCCTTCGGCCTCAGTGTTCTGTGGGTCGGTGTTGATTTGTGATTTTAAAATCCTCTCCCATTTTCCCCAAAGGATATCCAGAGGCAAAGAAAAACACCAACACACAAGTAGAGAGTAGTTAAAGGAGGAATCAGCAACCATGCAGAGAGAGGGGAGATAATTGTGCTAAAAACATGGATGAAATAATTACTATAATTGAGCAATAAATAACATTGTAATTTATCTAGGCCTTTAATTAATTAGTCTGCAAGTCAGTACTTTTTGTCTGTTTACTCCAGTTCCAATCTTAGATATCCATGATAAGGAGGATCTAGGGAAACCAGTCTTGGACTAGAGCAGCAGGGAAGTGGGGAGGGAGATACTTCTTATTATCACTAAATCTCTAAACCTATTCCAAATGTTAATTGAGTTCACACATCTGAAAAATTCAAAGTGAAAATCTAAGTGTACCCTATAGCTCTCAAACCACTGCCTTATTTGCAAAGGGACACCTCATAGAGGCCTGAGAGTTATTTCCTTTGTCTGTTGGATGCTGTTTCATGTCCTTCTATCTGCCTTGGTGCTGACTTAGTGCGTGTTTCTCTGCCATCTCCTCACTGGACTGTGAGCCTGGGGACTGTAATGCCTGGTTCACTTTCACAGATTAAAAGATAATAATCTGTGCATGAATGAATAATAGCCAGAATTATATGACACAGTCAACTTAAACTGCATCTTTTATTCATTCATTCATACCTTCACTTATTCCACAGACATTTATAGCTCTCACAGCATGCCCAGCTCTGTGCTAGGCACAGGGAGCTCATCATTTAGCAAGCCTGACCAGGAGCTGTCACTTAGAGGAGCCTTACCGGTATTCATCTGAAGCAGGGTTCCTCAGCAGCAGCACTGTTGACTTGCGTCGTAGTGTGTTTAGCAGCACCCCCTGAGCTCTCCTCACTAAGTGCCAGTAACACTTCTCTCCCTAGTTGTGACAGTTGAAAATGTCTCCAGACGTTGCCAGTTTCCCTTAGGTGGCAAAAATCTCCCCTGGCTGAGAACCACTGTAGGACAGTAACCCAGAGGGTTTGCAGGCTCCTATAGAAGGGAGTAATGTGGGCGCCTGGGTGGCTCAGTGGGTTAAAGCCGCTGCCTTCGGCTCAGGTCATGATCCCAGGGTCCTGGGATCGAGGCCCGCATCGGGCTCTCTGCTCAGCAGGGAGCCTGCTTCCTCCTCTCTCTCTTTGCCTGCCTCTCTGCCGACTTGTAATCTCTCTCTCTGTGTCAAATAAATAAAATAAAATCTTTAAAAAAAAAAAAAAAAGAAGGGAGTAATGTGACGGCCCCAACTCAAGGTCAGAGCACAGCACAATGCTGTCCACAGACTTGGAGACAAATGGCTGCTATCTGGGTCCTTGCCTTCTACTTTCTAGCTGTATGACTTGGGCCAGTGATTTAACTTTTGGGTGCCTTGGTTTCCTTATCTGTAAAATGGGAACAGTAATATTGCCTGTCTCCTAGAATTAGAAGGATGACAGTGGTCCATGAACTTCTTGAGGGAAAAAGCCTTTGCTTTTATCTCCTTTTCTAGACCCAGAACTACTGTGCTTCCCAGCTAGCTTTAGTACTAATAAAGGAAAGTGAAGCCCTGGATTTTTCTGAGTTCAAACTCTGGTTCTCTTACCCAGTTATTGAACCACGTCATGTAACCTCTTGGACCTCCGATTCTGCACTTACCAGTATAGAGAAAACAGTGACAAGGAATTACCAATAACCATTGAGGGTTGTTGAGAGGAATATATGAATTAATCGATAGAAAAGTTTTTTCACCAATTGTGGTCCATAATATATGTTCAAATAAAAGTTTAAAGCCCAGAACAGATGCTGGAGAGCAAGGCAGAGAGGACTTTGTGCTCCTTGCTGCCGAAGAGTACAAAACACACTAGGTTGTCTCTCTGGCCTCGGAAGACAGTTCATACCCAGAAACAACATCTGTTCCGTAACAACCTTGTTGTCAAATAGAATATTGGCAATCCAACCTTACCTGCACCAATAAGTAATGCATATGCATTGGGCCACGGAGCAGGTTCTGATAGCCATCAGCACTGATGTCCGCCAGGCCCCCGCCCCAGCTCTGAGTACCTTGAGGATACCCAGATGAAGGCAGCAGCGGACTTCTGTTTACTCCCCCTGCACTGCCAGCAGGCAGTTGCTTCCATTTCACCTCAAAGCCACACTCCTTCAGCTGGACTTTGAATTTCTTCAGCCCAAATTATCAGCTTCATCTCATTCTCAGGCAAGAGAAGTCCTTGTGCCTAGAAGTTCCAAAATTGTCATCTGTAAAACTCCTCATGCAGCTGTAAGACCCCTTCGTGAGATCTGGCCCCCATTCACCTCTGTAGCCACTCTTTATCTCCGCCCTGCCCTGTGCCCTACTCTCTGGGCACAAGGAATGCTCCCAGAGTCTTGGCGCTCTTAGGTCTTGATGATTTTACGTGTGGTAATTTGTCCCCCTAGAATGCCCTCCCCCCTGTCCACGCAGAGACTTCGCAGTCTTCTTTAGCACACCTCGAATGTCACCTCCTGGGTGTTCACCAAGCAGCATTAAATGGCCCTTCTGAGGGGCTGTGTGTGGTATATTCACCTTCTTCTAGGGATTCATCACTGCATTTTCAAAATGCCTAGACATCTGTTGGGTCTCCTGGCTCATGAACTACCTAAAGCTCTGGTCTAGGCTTTCTTTTACTTTGAGCCAAATCTGGGCATGTCTCCCTTCCCCTAACTCCGGCACTGTCAGCACTGTTCCTGCTTTGGGACTCATCAACCTCCTATGCCTTCTTCTACAAGTAAAATGTATCCACTGCAGCCATTGTGTGAATTTGACAATTTCATTTCAGATTTGCAGAGACATGGGGTGAGGCCTCAGTTTAACCTACAGTGCGTCGCTCTTACTGACTTGTGCTTTCCCAAGCTTCTCCTGCATGCCTTCCCCTCTTCCCTCTACGAATCAATCCCGGTGTTGCTTCACGCAGAGCAGCTTCATCAACTTCCCTGAAACCTTGGGAACAGGAGATATCCAATCTCCCCACGCCCCTCCTGCCATAGTAGACTAATCAAAGCAAAACCCAACATAGTGGGTCTCTCTCTAGGAAAATCCTTTGCCTGCTTAGAGAATAAATTTTTTCTCAGTCTCGTTATATCTGTATTCTTAGCAAATGATATGGGACCTGACTCAAAATAGATATTTATGGAAGGTCTGGGTGAATTGATCTCTGAGATGATATGGGTGAAAGTGATTATAAACCAAAAAGAATCTATAGCATTAGTTACATATCAATCCTATTATTTCATGACAATGGTTAGTAAATCACTGGGTACAGGCTGCCCTACTTTGCCTTCCCTGTATAAGAAGATAGGAGCCCAGTCAGGTCATGCCGGGTTCCTCCTCTGGTTCCCCACCCTGTTAAAGAGATCAGGCACTTTGACTGTGGCAGGGAGGTCTAAGGCAGGAAGGAAAGTTGACCCATTCAGGCCACCATAGAGGGGTAGTCTTTGTGGAAATGGAGTCTCTGGTTCAAGGAACAAGAAGGCACAGATTCGTTTCTTAGTGCCTTGTGAGAGGCTAAGATCAGCAAATACATGCCAACTTGGAGAGGGAGGCTGCACGCCGCTGCAGAAGGGGCAGAGGGATCAGGAGGCCGACAGACTCGATTTTGAATATGACTTTGACAGGTGAACTAACTTCTCTGTGCCTCAGTTGCATCGCTAGTAAAATAATGGTCATATGACACCTCATTTGTCCTGGAATCCTGGAAAAGTCAATTCTCGACCTCTCTGGGTCTTCAGTAGAGATCTAAGTGGAGAGGACAAAATCAGGCTGATACCTAATTATTCATTTAGACATTTGTTTCAAATACCATGTGGCCTGCTCTCGAGGGCTGGGCCGGATTATGGGTGAGACATCAGGATGCCTTTGAGCTCTCAATTTCAAGGGTTAAACTAAAAATTTGGAGGAAGAAGCCATGTAGGAAGACAGAACTCTAAAGGCATGAATCCCAAAATATTCAGTGCAAAGAGGGAGAGACTTCCCTCTGAGACCTGAGCTAATCTATTTTCCTGGCACAGAAAAGGCATCTATGACCACCAATATGGTGACTTGGGCCATTTATGTCTCTGAACTAACAGATTCTGCCACCATGGGTAATAGAATCCATCTCTCTGCATCACATTCTCTCACCTCCTCCCTCCCTCCTTCTCTGTCTCAGTCCAAACTGATGAAGAGAGGAATCATGCATGAGTCATCCAGTCACTGGCTAGTACAGGTTGCCACTGATTTTCATTACAGGCTTCCAGACTTGGCCCTCGTGGGGTCAGCCGATCAGCAGGAGCCAACTGGTTGTGGTCAGGGTGAGGAAGGAATCATGGTACAGTGTAGTTTTCTGCCATAAGGCTTCCTAGATAGAGCATGTATTCATGGGTTATCTTAAGTACAAATTCCTAACACAGAGAAAATGTAAATAGTGTACACTTAGTTCCTCTGTTGGCCAGTGTGGTTATTTGGTGCAAATTAAAGATGGTACCCTTCTAAGTATGTACCCCCAAAATGGTTGAAGAATATAGGCATAGCTCTGATAGCTCTGAGGTGTCTGCTGCCCTCTGGGGTTGTGAAATGCAACGCCTTTGATTTTTTAGGAAATAGTATCACACCTTATGGTACCGACAGTGATGATGCAGTAATAGTAAGCCTCACCCTGTCCCAGCTGATCCCAGCTCATCTGAGAAAGTCCAAGTTATGCTGCCATGGAGACCAGCATACTGGTTATAAATAGGATGAAAGCCATGCAGACCTCATTTGAGTCCTGATTCTGCCACTTACTGCATTTACCATTAACCTTGGTAAATTAACTATTCTGAATTTCAGTTTTCTCATTTGCAACACAGCAATTATAATACTATCTACCCTCACAGGTGTTATTGTGAGGATGAAGCGAAATAAAGCCTGCAAAGGACATATCACAATAACTGCCATACAGTCAGTGCTCTATAAATGGAACTCTTTGCCATACTCGTGGTGGCCGGTGGGAGCAGCAGCAGCAATTTTAGCCTAGAGCCCTAGAATCATAATCTACAGTCAAGGTTCTGAAGTAGTAACTGTCTTCCCTGGAAGACTAGCCCCGGATGCTTTCGTGACAATAGAAGTTGGCGTCTCAGTGTGCCTGGATGGTTCATTTGGTTGAGCAGCTGACTCTTGATAGCTCAGGTCATGATCTCAGGGTCTTGGGATCGAGCTCAGAGTCTACTAGAGATTCTCTCTTCCCTCTGCCTCTCCCCTTGCTCTCTTTCTCTCTCATAAATAAATAAATAAATAAATAAATAAATAAATAAATAAATAAATAAATAAAACCTTAAAAAAAAGTTGTCATCTCTGACTGCTTAAGCAGGAGAGGAGGAGAGGGTTCGCTCATTTGATGTGGCTGTCCTCCCCTCCATATACTAACTCAGGCAGTTTCCTGTGTTCCCCCATTGTCCTTTTCTTCTTGGCTTTGGACAGACAGAATCCGGCTCTAAGAATCTGGCTTGACCGTAACATAAGTTGTCCTTGATCAGGCACTTGCCATGTGCCAGATACTTTACCTGGATAATCTTGTTTAATACTCAGAATAACCTATCCCTCTTTACCCATTTACAGAAGAGTATGCAGAGCTGTTGAGGTGGTAAAGAAAAAAAAACAACAACAACTTTGTAAGCCATTCTGCTGGGGACAGCTGAGCATATCCACGCGGTAGATTCTCACACCTCCATGTCGTTGCCCCTTCTGCACTCTCCTTCTTTGGTAAATAACTTGGAAAATGATGATGATGACAACAATAATTCTTAGCTCCCTAATTATGTCAATGTTGCCATCTTATTTCTCACAAAGAAGGAATTTTTTTAAAAACAAGGACCTTTCATCCACGAAGAGAGGTAATTTTGGTGACAGGAGGCTGACATCTCTAACCTTGTCACCCCCAGGGCAGGAAGCACATAAAGACAGCCTCCAAAGAGCACCATGGCCTTTAGCTCCATGACTGTCTGGCCAGGAGATCTGCTCTGAAACTCCTCCAGACTCACTGCTGGATGACTTTGGCCCTTTTCTTCTCACCCTCTTAGTGCTTATCTTGCAGGAATAAAAACCTTCGATTCTTCTGTGACTTTGTTATTTTTATTCACCAGTATAAAATGTTCACTGAGTACCTTTCCCTTCATTGAACTCATTACCGTCCTGAAAGAATGTGCCGCTGCAGTCTTCAAGTGAAGACTAATGATTATTGCTCCAGAACCCCCGTGGTGGACATTGGGTCTAGGTTCATTCTACTCCCTCTTGCATTGTCTCCCCCACTCCTGCAAACACTACCATTCTCATTTTCAAGGAGAATTTGCTGTGTTTACCTTCATTTAGAACATGATTTTTCATAGGTTTCCAAAAGTCACAGGCCTGCTGCTAAAGACATGCTTTTTATTTTGTTTTAAATATTTATTCATTTTAGAGAGTGTGTGATCACAGGGGGAAGGGCAAAGGGAGAGAGAGAAAGGGGAATCCACCTGCATTGCTGGTGGGAATGCCAACTGGTACAGCCACTCTGGAGCCACATCTCAAGCAGACTCCCCACTGAGCATGGAACCTGATGCAGGACTTGATCTCTCCACCTGAGGTCATGACACAAGCTGAAATCAAGAGTCGGACGCTTAACTGAGTGAGCCACCCAGGTACCCCTAAAGACATGCTTTCTAAAAAAATAAATAAATAAAAATTAAGTTTTTATTTAAATTCCGGTTAGTTAACATACAGTGTATTATTAGTTTAGATGTATAATATAGTGATTTGACGAGTCCATACATCACCTGGTGCTCAACACAAGGGCACTTTTTAATCCCGATCATTTATGTCACCCATCTCCCCCCACCCACCTCCCCTCTGGTAACCATCAGTTTGTTCTCGATAGTTAAGAATCTGTTTCTTGTTTTGCCTTTCTCTTTTTCTTTCCCTGTGTTCATTTGTTTTATTTCTTAAATTCCACATATGAGTAAAATCATATAGTATTGGTCTTTCTCTGACAGAATTATTTCACTTAGCATTATACTCTAACTCCATCCATGCCATTGCAAATGGCAAGATTTCTTTTTTTTTTTGATGGTTGAGTAATATTCTGTGTCTATGTGTGTGTGTGTTCCACATCTTTTTTATCCATTCATCTATTGATGGACACTTGGGATGTTTCTGTAATTTGGCTGTTGTAGATAATGCTTCTGTAAATACTGGGGTGTATGTATCTCTTTGAATTAGTATTTTTTAATTCTTTGGGTAAATACCTAGTAGTGCAATTGCTGGATTGTAGGTTAGTTCTATATTTAACTTTTTGAGGAAACTCCATATTATTTTCCAGAGTGGCTGTACCAGTTAGCATTCCCACCAGCAATTCATTTGCATTCCCCTTTCTCCACATCCATGCCAACTCCTGTTCTTTCTTGTATTGCTGATTATAGTCATTCTGACAGGTATGAGGTGATATAGCTCATTGTAGTTTTGATTTGTATTTTCCTAATGATGAGTGATGTTGAGCATCTTTTCATGTGTAAAGACAAGCTTTTTGGGTTTTATTTTGTTTTGTTTTGTTTTTTGTTTTTTTAAATTTTTTTTATTATTTGCCCCAGGGGTACAGGTCTGTGAATCATCGGGCTTACACCTTTCACAGCACTCACCATAGCACAAACCCTCCCCAATATCCATAACCCATCCACCCTATCCCTACCCTCCCACCCCCCAGTAACCCTCAGTTTGTTTTGTGAAATTAAGAGCCTCTTATGGTTTGTCTCCTTCCTGATCCCATCTTGTTTCATTATTTTTCCCTCCCTACCCCCCAAGACCCCCCACCCTGCCTCTCAAGTTCCTCATATCAGAGAGATATATGATAATTGAAAGACATGCTTTTTAATTCTACCCTAAGGACATCATTTTAAGAATTCTTATCCATTTTACCCATTGACTCAACTAAAGGGATCCACTTTAAAAGTTTATTATACTCCACAAATACTCATAGATTGTTGTAAGTGCCAAGACCTGGGCTAGGCCCTGGGAATAATTGACATAAATAAACAGCATAAATAAAACATGATCCTGACCTCGAGATGAACACCTTCTAGAGAGCCACAAAATTGTAGAGATGAAAGGGGCTTATAAACAATACAGGAAAACTCCTTAACTTTCAAACTAGAAAGTTCACTACAGAGAAGGAAATTAACTCGTCTCAGGCCACTTACGTAAGGAATGGTAGAGCCAGGACTAGAACCCAGGCTTAATATCTCTCTACCTTATTCTGTATAGTCTACCTCTAGAAATTTCTTTTAACATCCGAATCAGCTCAGCTCTGTATAGTTTTACTTTTAGTACACGTGTTGCCAAAGTGAGTAACGAATACACAAGACCTTTCGTAAACCCCTCCTGTAGGACCCTCCTCTCTCCCTCTAAGCCAGGTGGGTGATCTTCATCAGTGCCTCCAGCCCTCAGGCTTTACCTTCCATAGGTCTTATCACACAGTTGAGGAACTATCTGTCCTCATAGTAGACTCTGAGTTTCATAAAGACAGAGGCCGAGTTCTGTTTATTCCTTTCTCTCCAGTGCTTAGCATTGAACTTGGCACAGAGTAAGTACTGAGTCATTTTTGCCGATTGGATAAATAAGCACATGAATGAAAAAAAGCTTGAAACTCACTTTTGTTTGTCATTGCTCTCTTTATATATATATATATATATATATATAAACATTTGGATAGATACAGATATACAGGTAGATAGACATCTCCCTGCTAATAATGCCTTTACTGACATGATGATAGAGAGTACAGATAAGACAGCTCATCACATATAATGTCTTCAATTGCAGTAAGTATATGTTCCTGCAGAATCAGGGTTGGCATTATTCCATCCATAAGATGGGGGGGAAAACAGCTAAATAAAAGATGTTATAGCTACACCATGAGGTTTATTTTTAACTCACTGTGTTTATTTATGCTTTGCATCTATTGGAAATGAAATCAAGTGAAGCCTCAAGACCGAGGACTTTGTATTTTATTGTTTCATTTTATTTTAAAAATGCAGGGGGAAAAGTGAGGTCAGATGTGAGATTATGATACTCTGTTTCCAGCAACTTTAACCAGTTACAAGAAAAGTATAGTTTGGAGATTGGAAGACCTGGGTTCTCTGTTTCACTCCGCTACCAACTTGCTTGGCCTCTGTCTTTAGCAGGGCCTATGACTTTACTCTTCTAAACCCTCAACTTCTCAATCTGTCAAATGGACAGATGGGGGCATAGAGTAGGTCGGCTACTTTCTAAATTCTTTATGGGCCCTAGATCTCCTAAGCATATTTTCTTCAATACTTTCTTTTTTTAAAGATTTTATTTATTTATTTGACAGAGAGTGAGAGTGAGCATGAGCAGGGGAGAGGAAGAAATAGGCTCCCTGCTTAGCACCCCTCTTCAATGCCTTCTTGAGGCCAGAATCCCTGGGTTGAGGCAACCCCAGAGGCCACCCCAGGGGCCAATGAAATGCATCCCCTTATTTCTCCTGAGTCCATTAAAAATAGTCTTAAAAGGAAGATCCTTCTTGGGGCACCTGTGTGGCTCAGTCATTAAGCATCTGCCTTCAGCTCAGGTCACGATCCCAGGGTCCTGGGATTAAGCCCTGCTTCAGACTCCCTGCTCAGCGGGAAGCCTGCTTCTCCCTCTCCCACTTCCCCTGCTTCTGTTTCCTCTCTCACTATCTCTTTCTCTGTCAAATAAATAAATAAAATCTTTTTTTAAAAAAAGTAAGACGATCCTTCTTGTTCCTTTGATTTGGTAAAATGAACAACTTGCTTTATTAAAAATACAGGTACTTACCATTTATTTAGCCCTTTCTTTATTGTCAGGCATTATGCCAAGTACCTTTTATTCATTATTTCATTTAGTTTTCAAAACCACCCCACAGCTAAATGCTATTTTATTGCCATATAGGAAGAATTATTCATATGGGAGAAGTTCAGTGACTTATGCAAGGTCACAAAGACCAAAACTGTCAGAGCCAGGATTAGGACTCAGTGCTCACTGATGCCAAGGTCCTTGCTCTTGATACAGCATTAAATTCTAGATGTTTGAAGTCCACTCATCTTCTTGGGGCTGTTTCCTGGCATGGGAATACTTTTTATGTATGTCTCATCCTGGGAAGCAGGTGCTTACTCATTTTTGGTGTCTCACAGTTGGGATCCATGAAAAACTTGCATGTCAGGTTAAGTTGGGATTTATCTTGATAGAAATGGGCAACCTCTGGAGGGTTTTGTTTTGTTTTTTTGTTTTTTTTTTAACTTTTTAAAGAAGATTGATTCTATCATCTATCTATCTATCTATCTATCTATCTATCTATCTATCTATCTATCTATCTATCTCTCTATCTATCTATTTATCTATCTTTGGCAGAGAGTGCAAGCCAGGGGAGGGGCATAGGGAGAGAATCTCAAGCAGACTCCATACTTAGCACAGAGCCTGATGTGGGGCTCGATCTCATGACCCTGAGACTTGATTCAAGCTGAAATCAAGAGTCAAACACCCAACTGACTGAGCCACCCAAGTGTCCCATCTCTAGAAGTTCTTAATGTACCCATATGTCAAGAATTTCTTCTACCTTCACCAACCACAATGGTCTTCTCCAGAAAGCCATGAGGCTCACTATTCTTTGACTCTCTACACCCCCATTTTGACAATGATTCCTTTTCTTCAGGTGTCCCTTGTAATTCACCACTTCTAACTCTTTGTTTTTATCATTCCCTTATGTGCCCCCTACTTATCTCCACTCATCTCAAGCCTACACAAGGGGTCCTCAAGATCCTCCTCTGTTACCTCTCCCATGAGCTTACTACTGCATCACTGAGAACTCATTTCTCTTGGGTTCCTACAAAGAAAGGGAGAGAAAATCGGTCTGGGGATAGGGAAGAAGTATACTAACCTGAGTTGGTACCTGTTATATGCCAGGCACTATGCTGGTTGCTTGCTTTATACTGTCTATAATTTTTCAACCACCTAGCAAATAAGAATTGCCTGATGTGTCCTATGAGACTCTAAAGGAATGATAAAACTTGCCCAGAGTCATAGAGTCAAACTTAGTGATGGATTCCTGATTCAAATATAGTTCTATTTGACTCCGGAACTCACATTTTTTATATATTATGTCACATGATGTCTACCCAAGTAATATTCACAATAACCTCACAAAAGGAATACTTTATTATCTCTGTTTCTTGGACCTGAGAGTTAAGAATCTTACTCAAACATGCTGACAGTCTCACAACTAGTAGGACCAAGCAAGTCAGAAACCAGAATCAAGGTTGTACTTCTGTTATATAGTAGCATGCTGCTGGACCTTTAACTGCATGAAGTCCCATAGATTTCCTAGGTCTCTGACTAGACTGTACACTTCCTGAGGGCAGGCATATGACTGGTTTATCTTATACCCAGGATATAAAATTTTAATAGCCCAAGATTCATATGCAATCTTTACTAAGTAAATATGAATTGGACTGTGAAGAAAAGGAACACTTCATCTACCTTGTGTGCATGGTCTTTTAATATCTGTAGTGTTTTCATTGTCTTACCTTCGCATGTCACTTTTCAGGAGCCTCGGTTTCCTTATCTGAATGGTGGAGGTAATACCTGCCTGGATTCTTGCTGGATAAATTTTACAGACAAAGTAACTTAAGTGCTGGTATTTATTAAGTACTCAAAAAACAATAGATATTATGAGAATGTGATATAAGGGATGATTACATCCTCATAAATTCCCAATGGCTTAGACAAACCCAGAGGGCACTTAGCACAATTTGGAGTGAGGGAAAGGATCAGAAAGGCGGGTGACCCCTCAGAAAGGCTGAGGTTGGTCAGTCTCTGTCTCTGTCTCTCTCTCTCTGTCTCTCTCTCTCTCTTTCACACACACACATACACACACACACACACACACACACACACACACACACACACACACACACACACAGAGTTCTGGAAGAGTTGAGTTGCCTCACACTGAACTCCTTATTCATCATTCCCTAGCTGCTCATACTGCCTTCCATCCAGAGGATGTGGTTGTTTGCAGCCTCTGGCTGAGGAATCTTGATGAGAAATGTTTACAGGAAAAGAAAAATGTCAAGTGTGTGAAGGTACCTAAGAATGCAAGCAAGCCAGCACTTTCGGAAGAGACCACCAGATACTGCCTAGCATAGAAAGGGGGAAAACCTCTAAGATGACAGGGTAAATAAACAAATTGGAAAGGACTAAATCCAGTCTTCACCTGGAAAGTTAGAAATTCTTCATAGGTAAGGAGGTGTCTTTTGGGGGATGAAAAGTGTGGAGTGTTGCCTCCTCCACCACTTGCCAACTAAATAAGGAGTGTGATTCACTTGTTTTGATTTGCTGAATGCTTAGTTAAGCTTCATGAAAAAAATAAAATGGGGGACAATGGGGAAAGGTATGGCTAAATCATGTGGCAGGTTGAAGTAAATGCATGGGGTTGAAAGAGCCATATCACAGTTTGGTCCTGCCAATTACTGACTGCATGCCCTTGAGCAAGGATAGCCCTTCGTGGAAGTCATGGGTAAGATCAGGATTTCCTTGGAAAAATACTAGTGCTCCAGGGAAGGAGCAGAAGTGCAGGGAGTTTTAGATGTTAAAATCTCTTTACTCACTTTAAATTCTCTTTTTAAGGCCCACTTTCGTGCTTGTATGTCTCCAACACCTTTTTGTGTGTGGGAACCCCCCATTTCCTTACACATATATTTTTTTAAATAGACAATTGATGTTAAGCTCAGGAACTTTAAGCAACGGTATCTGTTGAGTAAGTTATTCTCTTGTTACTGTTTATCTTTAATGCTGCTGCTTTCCCATTTATTGCACTGAAAGGACTTTAAGTAAAAGAAAGTAAGTCATGTTCAATGTCATATGAGCTAAATATTACAGGTGGTATTTCAATGAATGAATGAATGAATGAATAGTGCTGGGTGATCCCTAAGGCCTTGCTACTCGAAGTATGATCTGCAGATTTGCAGCACCTGGAAGCTGGTTGGAAATGCAGAAAACTAAGCTGCTTCCCAGATGCAGTGGCATCAGAATCTGCATTCGAACAGGATCCCCAGGTGCTCCCCATGTACATTCAAGTTTAAGAAGCACTACTGTAAGGGTTTACTAGTTCTAGTCTGCACTGAACTGGCCCCACTCTGCCATTTACTAGTCATATATGCTTGAGAAATATACTTCCCAAGTTTCTTGATTTTAGTTTCTTCATCTATAAAATGGAGAGTGCGATCCTTTATTCTCACTGCTACTCTAGTGTGTACACTCTCTCTCTCTCTCTCTCTCTCTCTCTCTCTCTCTCTCTCTCTTTCAGGTCTCTTAGTGCCTGAAACATAGTAGCAGGGCCCACCAATAAAACTCACAAAGTCACTTTCCATTGCTTCCCATCTATACCAGACCCTCAAGGTCTTGTGTCATGATAGAAGGGAGCCCATCCCTTCAGTGGCAACCAGGTGCCTTGAATCTCTAACCTGGGTCATGAGTGCCAGATAATTCAGTTGACATCAAATCATAATGCTTTTGTGAGTGCATGCACCAGTTACCAAATCAGCTATTCAGGGGTCCTTGCAGATGAGGCATTTCTGCCTTGCCTGCGTCTGTGCAGGGTCCCAGTTCAGTGCAGACCTGTTTCTGCAGGAATTGGGTAAGTAAAGGGCAGGGAGAAGCACTGGACTATGGGCTGCTTTCAGACAGTTTAGATGGCCCATCTTGCATTTTTTATTTTGTAGCAGGACCCATGAAACAGCATATTCAGGCCTTTTTGTCTGTTTACTTCAGCATGAAGAAGGAATAATAAAGAGCCAGTAGAGCTGGTAGGCACAGCGGCCTGCCTTCCCATCCTGGTGCCACTAGCTGTGATGTGAGACCAGAGCCAAGTTACTTAAGCTTTCTGCATCTCTGTCTCCCCAACTCAGAAAACAGAGCTCATCGTTTTGACTTCACTAGCACATGACGAGGATTAAGTGAGGCCCCGTATGCTTCCATGTCTAGCACACTGCCTGAGGCATTCATGTCATTGTACCAGGTACTTAACCCCCAGCCACTCCCCACTTCATGCTTCAAATTTTACCCAGCCAGATCGACTGGATTTTAAACCCAGTTTCTTATATTTCCCAGTGTGTAACTTTGGTTAAATCACATCACTTAATTTATCTAAGCCTGGGTTCCCCCACTGTGGCATGGGTGGTGGGGTGGGGGTAGCAGGTAGGCAGTGCTGGTTTTTTGTAAGGCTTAGGGCATGCAATCGAAGCGCCTGGCTTGTGGGAGGTAGCTACAGTACAAGTGTTTATGCAGACATGGTAGCCCTTCATAGTCAAGGAAGGTGAACTCTAGCCTTACTTCCTCTATGTGGCCTTTTATCACCCCTCTCTTCTGTTGGATTCCACACTTCCTAGACCTTTATAACTTGTGGTGCTCAGGCACAGGTGCTCTTTGCACTCCTTCCTTAGGTGAGCTTGTGGAATCCCTTGGTTTTAAATGCTGTCTCCAGCTGATGACTCTCAAATTTAAATCCCCAGCCTGGGCCTCTTCTTGAACTCTAGATTCCTCAATCCTACTGTTTGTGTAACATTCCTACTTGGAAAGCATAGTCTTAGATTGGCACCACTCCAAATTGTGCTCCTCAGTTCCACCTGCACCACCATCAGACCCGCTCTGCTCCCAGGCTTCCCCTTCTCAGTGTCTCAGGCCATAGTCACTGGAGCCATATTTGTCTCACCTCTATCTCCCACAACCCACACCCAGTCCTCGGCCAATTCCCGAAGCTCAGTCAGCAAATACCCAGAATCCAACCGCTTCTCAAAATCCTAAGTCAAACCAGAATCATCTGTTTCTGGCCTTGATCCCCTGTAATCTATCCACAAACTCAGTCAGATGGTCCTTTAAAAATGCAATTCATATCTAACCATTCTGCTATTGGAATTTCAACATCATTCCAACTCAGAATGAAACCCAAAGTGCTTAGCGTCGTGTGCAAAGTCTTCCATGAGCCAGTCTTCTCTCCCTCAGTTCCACACCACCTTTCTGATATTGCTTCCTACCATTCTGATCTGTGTGTTGTACCTTAACATGCAGGCTCCCTTTCACTCAGGACTTACTGATTTACTCATTGCTAAGCCTAGAATGGCCTTCCACAGATGATCTGTATGGTTTGCTCCGACCTATCATTTCAATTTCTGCTTACATGTAATGCAGTTAAGAGACTTCCCATGACCACCACCACCTCTCCCCACTGGTGTTACCCTGCCTCCAGTAGCATTTATCTCCTACTATTTGGCTCTCTCTATTATAAACTCCTTAACACAAGAGACTTGGTACCTAGCATTGAATGTCTAGTAGGTATTCAGTAAATATTTATGGAATGAATGAGCGAATGTATCTAATTCTGTTTTCCTCATTGCATGAACACTTTTGGCATGTATTACTACTCAGAATTCTACTTTGGTTGTCAGCTATTATGCAAAGGATAATATGCATAAATTACACTTGTATAGAATTCATAGTTTGCATAGCCCTTTTTATAATAATTATTGCAATTATTACAAAAAATATTACCTCCTTTGATCCTCATAACAACTCAATGAGAGAAAGGCATATTCCGCTCATATTTGTAGATGATGAAACTGAGCCATACAGAAGATAACTAATTTGCAGAAAATCATATATCTAATAATGGAGAAATCAGGACTTGAACTCCAGTCTTATTACTCTTGACCCAAGATTTTTTCTATGAAATGTAGATGCCTTACCTTTACTTATTAGCATTGCTATGGAACTGATTCAACATGAATAGTACTTTTCTTTCCTGGAAAAAAAAAGGATCAATTTTATGTATTTCTTTTGTAATTCTATTTTGCCTAACAGAGAGTAAAATAGGTAATAGGAGCTCATGCAGTAATTGTTGGCTGCAAATATGAATATAAACCCAAATGTCACAGAAGTGTATGCTTCTCATAATGTCTTAAAGTGTCTACCTGGGAGATATTTTTTTTTTATCACTCTGTAGGGTCAACTTAAGGCAGATTTAGTCGTCCATGAAAAGATGTGGTAGAAGACAGAGGAAGACAGGAAGGGAATAGAAAAAAAAAATATTAAAGAGATAGGCAACTAGCAATATGAGAGAGTACCCAAAGGGATGCAGCAAATCAGGACTTGATTGAGAAACATCCAGATCCAGCATAGGATTAAGAATTTGGGGTTGGATGTGGTACTGGGAAGTTTGAACAAACAGTGTACGTGTAGATAGGTGAGTGGTGGTACTATGTTAACTAGTCAGTCTGGCTTGGAGCAGAGCACTTGTCTGGAGGTCCTTGCCAGAAGAGAGTGCTGACCGAGTCAAGTGGGTTGTGCCTGCACCCTGAGTAGGCTCTTCCCAGAAACAGAGCTGAGGCTAAAGCAAGGATATGCAACCGAAGTCCACGCATAAGACTGAGGGCGGCAACCGCTCTGCGAGCTCAGGGTTGCCTGGCAGCAGGCGTAGGGCAGAGAAATTCCAAATCACACTCTTCCACACCAGCCACCCCAGGTGGCCCCAGGAAGACTGACTGGGTCTGAGTCTACACTGCTTCTCTGAGGAGAGCCAGCCCTTCAGGAAGGGCACTGGACGGGCAGACAAAAGCCTTTTTCTCTTACCTAGGAAGAAGCCTGTCCCTCCTCTCTAGCTGCTGCCCCACCTCCTCAACCAGCATCCTCGCTGACGTCGCTCCATCAGCTTCATGGGCGGCAGAACAGCCCTTGCCTGGGTTCCTGAGCTTGGACGGGGCCGTGAGCATCCACGTCCAGCGATCAAGTCCCCAACAAATAACTTCCTGCCGGCCTATTTATCTTCTGTTTCAGCCCAGCGGAACCGGGGTCTATAAATTTTAGTTGGGATTCAGGACCGTTTTCTAGGTCAGGGATGTGTTGCATATCAATAGTAGGGCAGAGTGTCCGCGTGTTCTCTTCCGCACAGAGTCCATTTGTCTGCTGTAGCGAAACAGACATGCTCAGCGGGCAGCGGCCCCCAAGGTGGCCGGGGCGGCCATAAACCTCCGCAGTGGACAGGAACCGCAGAGAAGGCAGACAAATGAATTGCTTCCAAGCAGGCCCAGCACTTCTCTCGCAGGCTCCCGAAGGCCTCTGCACGCAGAGTCGGAGCTGAATTTTGCTAACGGCAAGTCTGGTTCTTCTTCTTGCCCCGGCATTCTCTTGCAAGTGTGTTTAAAAATCAGGTGTGCATGTTGAGCATCTATGGCCCTATGCAGACACAGAGGCAGCAGAATGAGAAGTCTCTGGGGTCAGACCTGGTTTTCAATCCCGACTCTGTCCCTTGCTGTGGGACTCCTCGACAAATTGTTTAACCTGTTTTCGCACATGTGAAAGGACCCAAGGAGGTAAACTTTATGATGTAGATAAAACAAGGTGGAGCGGACTCTGTGATCTATAGCGGGCACTAGCAGTGTGGAGGCTTGCTTAAAATTAGAAATCCGTGTGTGGCAATGGCAAGATGGCTTAGACTGGCAGCATAGCATGGGGATTTCAGAGAAGAAATGTCGAATGACTCCCAGTCGTTTGTGAATCTTGGTGCTTCCACTTATTGCTCAGCCCTCTGCGGTGTGTTCTTTCCTCTTCTAGGACTATGGGATAATACTCTCACCCATCTCATAAAGTTGTTGATAGAACTAAAAGATGAGATGCCTTTAAAGTACAAAGCATAGGATCTTTTGCATAGTAAGACCTTAATAACTGTGAGATATTATTATACCTTGATGGGATAACCAAAGTCTTAAACTCAGTTTAATAAGAGATATTATAACCCAGCTATCCCATGTGCATGTAATTTATAGTTATCTATTTATTATTGGGGAAAAATAACACTGTAATCGTCTGTAGTTGTATTGTTAATCCAATTGACTGGAACCTGGGTTTATTGGTTCTTTATTAGGACTATAGGTGCTGCATGCTGGATGGGTATGAAAATGAATAAAGAATGAAGATAAAATTGATGTACCAAGCACTGTGCTAAGGACTCTCCAACGGATTACCTCATTTAACCTTTTCATACAGTTTATATTAGTTCTGTTAGGAAGAATGGTTCATGGTCATTGTGGAAAGGTTGGAAAGAGAAAAAATTATATTAAAAAAATTAAAATCACCCATAAGCACTGTTCGCTATTTGCTGTATTTCCCTCCTCTCCTTTTTCTGTGCAAAGTTCATGGTCCATTTAAACCTTAATTCCCTCATCTATAAAATAAGAATAACCAGGAGTGGTTAGACAACAAATGAAATCCTTTAAGCAAAGGATCTCAGTGCCAGGAATTTGGTAGAGGGTCAGTAAATTGCTATGACCTTGAGGTTCTATTACATATGATTAGTTTTGTAGAATTTTTAAAACTAATATACCTCCAAGAATGAGACTATGAGGTGGTCTTTAAGAGGGGCCACAAAGCCCAGGAATAGATTTGGAGCATCTTCCAAGAGTGACAGTTTACTCAAAGACTTTAGCAGGTGGTAGAACATATGATTTTTTATATTAAAAGCCATGTAATTATTGGGATGCAAAATTCTTCACAATTTCTAAGATAAAATAAGAGACCACAAAGAAACATGGCACTTACACCCAGCTTGGACTAAACCCCAACCCCTGGGGTATATTGTTTTTCTCCATTATTATGGACTTTTCCATGGAAAAGCTGTGAAGCCAGTGTAAGAGGCTGGGTGGTAAGTGATGGGAGCAAGAGTGAGGGAAGTGGCAGTGGGGATGAGGAGGAGACAGAGCCCACAGTTTTCCAAAATGGATTAGAAAGAACCACATCATGGGGCACCTTCGTGGCTCAGTCAGTTAAGTGTCTGCCTTCGGTTCAGGTCATGATGTCAGTGTCCTGGGATCGAGTCCCATATTGGTCTCCCTTCTCAACGGGGAGTCTGCTTCTCCCTCTGCCTGCCATTCCCCCTGCTTGTGCTCTTTTTCTGTCTGTTAAATAAATAAATAAATAAATAAATAAATAAATAAAATCTTAAAAAAAAATAAGAACCTCATCATTGTTTAAATGTGAAGAAAAGTTGGGTGAGAACAATCCTGAAAGGTTCTCACTGGGTGGATTGCAGCCCTGCAGGGACTGCAGATTTATAAAAATGATGCAGATACACACGAACATTGGTAATAAATAGTAGAGATCTATCTGCTTTGCAGTAAGACCTCCCAGTCACCCTGCTACCTTAATTAAAACGAAATTTAACTCTATTACATATATTCCAAAAAAATTAAAAAACAAAGTTCTTTTTTCTTGAAATGTTTTCTTATTTCCCTGGAAATTATTTTAAGAATGGTGCTGTCCTTCATAGGTCAGAAGTTAACAATTGCCTGCTTTAATTACAAGCTCTTAGATAAGGAAGGAAGTGTGTGGCTTTGGGGAATCCTTAGGTGAAGGCTTTGTGTGTCTCCGGGCCTCTGTGCAAATGGTTGCTCTTGCTGCAGAAATGAAAGTGGAACCACATTTTGGGAACAGAGCCCACTGATGTGAGGGCACGTTTTCTCTTTGACAATATCAGGGCAAAATTAAACATTCATAATATGGTAATTAAGAGCTGAATAATTTACTCTAAATCAATAAAGTAGATGTTGGTAGTGTGATAGCTCCAGAATGAAACACAGGGGAGGAAAAATAACAGTGTTTGTTCATTAGCTATAAGCCTGAACTATGCAGTGCACACTGAACATGTTTCCTCTGTTAACGGCCAGAATTTGGAGGTGTGCTCCCAAAGCCACAGGCATTCAACGGGAAATGTAGCACACAGCACCCTAGTCCTCTGTGGTGAGTGCTGTAAACCCGGGGCAAGTCACTCGTCTGATTTGTGCCTCAGTTTCCAAATCTGACATTGGGCATGAACAATTCCTGTCCTGTCCATAACATAATTTCATATCTAAAAGATGGCAGTCTGTTATTACACCAGGCACACAGCAGCCTTGCAGGAAGCCTAGTGTTGGATTCTTCCAAGACGTTCGCTGCGCCTGCTCTGCAACGGTGTTAGGCTCTCTTCTTGGAATGCTCAGGTTCGGGGGGAAGGGAACGAAGCAGACGCATTCAGTAGCCCATCAAAAATCATAAATCCACTTAGTAATCTCTGACAATCACAGATACCCTGAGAATTCCATCATAATCGAAGACATAGTCAGAGTCCATCATAATCACAGAGAGAGAATAGATGGGAGAAAACTTAAGTGTTCATCTTTTATTCTTCTCTGAGGACTCCAAGGCTCCTTTCATGAGCATGGGCCACGTTCTCACCTACCATCCTTTTAATTCACTATCCTGCTTTGAAGCTGGCTTGCTCAAGTCTCTACCTCTTTTTGAGCCCAGTTTCTCTCTGTCTCCTGAAAGTGACTGCTACACTGTCCACTGGGTCATTGACCAGTACACCCATGGTTAAAAGTCAGATAAGTGGGGTGCCTGGGTGGTTCAGTCAGTTAAGCGTCTGCCTTTCACTCAGGTCATAGTCTCAGGGTCCTCATATCAAGCCCCGCATCAGGCTCCCTGCTCAGCGGGGAGCCCGTTTCTCCCTCTCCTGCTCCCCCTGCTTGTGTTCCCTCTCTAGCTATCTCTCTCTCTCTATCAAATAAATGGATGAAATCTTGAAAAAAAAAAAAGTCAGATAAGTGGCACCCAGGAAAGAGACTAGGGCAGGAGTTAAGGTCGCTGAGAACAGGCAACACATGCACAGGTAGCCTGTGGTGCTATAATGTTTACTCCAGCAGATGAGAGGAAGAGTGCATAAAGTCCAACCTCCTGCACAGTGGCAGTGCCCTATGGCCAGCAGATCCAGTCCTCAGTCAGCGCCATAGATGTGGCCACACACACTCCGCTGCGTACTCCAGCAGCAAGACCTCAGCTCTGCCCCCATGGGGTCTGAAATATAGAAAGTTGGAGGTATGTCTGAGGGCCAAGGGCACATGCATGTGAGCAAAACAAAGGAGGACACATTGAATTTGAACTGGGGAAAGATATTCCCACACAAGGCGAAAAGCCCAGTGCAGGCTGTGTAGGCTCTTCGTTCTTTCATTAGGTGCATTCTAGGACCAAGACCCATTCTTATACCGCTGATTGGGAGTTGAAAGACCTCATGCAGGAGACTACCTTTCCTGACACATCAGAGACCCTCCTGCACCCTTCCTACCTTCTCGTGAGTAAGACTTCGACACAACTTTAGTGCAGGAGGACAGCATCAAGTCTGTAGGCTTTGCTCTCCACTTCCCTTTGTGAGGAGGGTGCGTATTGAAGTCTGGAAGGCAGTCTGCAGAAGGCAGGTCCTAACACAGAACTATACTGGATCTCTGCACTGTAGCACATGCCTGGTGCGCTGCTGTTAGGATTAAATAAAGTAATTATTGTGCTTGGTACCAATGCTGGCACAGAGTCAAGGTTGACATTGGGCATTTATGGAGGATGTCAATATTCAGATGGAACTTCGTGGAGGTAGACAGATGAGTGAGGCTTGCCTCTGTCTCAGAGAACTTAGTTTAGTGGGAGAGACAGGCTTAGAAGTGAGTCATGTATAGGGAAGATGAAAATTAACAGCTTTACAGACAAAAAGCAGAAAAAAAAATATGCTATGTTAAAAATGGGTAAGTTTCAATAGGTGAAATTTGAATGTTGAGCCTGACTTGGAGAACAGCATGAACAGAGACCTGGATGAACATGCAGATGATGTGTTGAGAAAAAGTCACAAGCCCTTTGTGACTAGAGCATGAAGGAACCCAAGGAAATGGTGAAAGAAAGGGCAGATGGGCCCAATGATGCAACGCCTAAAACACCAGACCAGAACTATTTGAACTCTACCATGTAATGGAGAGCCATTGAGTTTTTGCAAGGAGGGAAAGAGTGTGACCCAGGGAGTTGCATGTGGTTAAAGTCTCCCATCAGGATTATTTGGGGTCATCTTCAGGACCCCCTGCTTATCTCTCAACTGGAGTTCTCTTAGCCCAAATGGTACATTGTATGAGTACAATAAGTATTTATTGAATAGATAATTGAATAGCCATTGTTAGTGTTTGCTTCTTTTGTACATGAGAAAGAAAGACTACCCTGTTAAATTAAGTGGTCGGTTTGGGACTGAGCGGGAGGACTTCCAGAGCTGGCTCTGTGGTCTGTGACTGCTGTAAAGTCACCTAAACTTTCTGGGCTCCATTACCTCTCAGAAGTGGAGGACGTAAAGAAAACTTGTTTCCCAGAGTTTTAGAATGAGAAGTGTTACAACTCTGTTTACAAAAATCTAAGAGTAAATAGTAAAAGCCAGTTTTCAGATGTGATGATGATTATATCTGTCTGTCGGGTTGACGTAGCCGAGACCTCTCGCCTGTTTGCCCCACTCGCTGCTTTAATAGTAGTGGGGAGGCACAGATGCCCTTTAATGTGTTTCTTTCTACAGAGACCATGCTTTGAAAGATGTTTTGTATCAAATAACTGCATTTATTTAGCAAAAACTAATTTGTCTCATTATTTTTATTAATCAGAAATATATATCAGCCAATCAGAATTTATGATGTGGCAGCAAAAGGTTACTAATGCACTAATTTGATATATGCCAGCTGAAAGCAAAGAAATTTGTTATTTTAATTAACCTTAATATGAGTAAGTGTATTATGAGTTAGCTTTTTTGGAATGTAGAATGGAATATAGTTCCCATTAACATGCTGGGTTGAATGTCAACAGTAAAGGGTTCAGTCATTCCACTTGTAAACAGTAAAAGAGAAAGGAGCAATCAACCCAACATTGCCAAACTTTGCTGAGTATGTGAGTTAAAATGATACTGTAATTCATTCATTTATTTACCATTTCAGTAAACATGTATTTAGCACCAACTATATGCTAAGTATGCATGATATAAGACACAGTTTGCTCATTTTTTAAGCAAATAGTTATTGCATATATACTGAATATCGAGTCCTATGGTAGGCATTAGACCTCAGAGATAGAAGATATTCATTCAAGAATTCATGGTTTAGGGCAGTAGTTCTAAACCTCATTCACGTAACACAGCCAAAGAACACAAGTTCTATTAGCATCACAGGCTTTCTACAGCAATATTGTCACAGTGAGAGCAGAGGGAGAAGGACCACATTAGGGAATCTCAACAGTGGGTTGAGCAAAAGGCTCAGTTAAGTTGTCAGTGTATACTCCACCACCAGCACCACCCACACCTGCACCTACAACCCACCCAAGGTGATTCTGATATGTCCCCAGCATGACACAGAATCACCAGTTCAGTGGGAAAGATGGTTGTAGGATGACTTTCCTGCAGATGTTTGAAGTTAATGGGAAGGTTGTCAGGACAGGACCCATGTAACCCCAAAGAAAGGTCATGAGCCTCTGGATTGTGACATTTGCATCACATTGTGCCACAATGATTGTGGAAACGAAAGGAAAATGGGAAGCATGAAGACATTTAGAATACAAAGAATTTGCGACATGAACATGGAGGGGAAAAAATGAGTTTTAAAGCCTTGATGGCCGGGAATTTGATCAGAATTAGGAATTTCTTTGATCAGTGAGAAGTTTGGGAGTTTGGGGGAAGAACTGTATGTGAAAGAGGAGGGGGTGAAGCATCAATTTTGGATGTGTTCTGTAATGTAGGGGACATGTAGTTTTCCAAACAGGGCCTTTTAAGACAGCATCACATCATGACTCTGACTCCGCTCTCTATGAGTCCTTGAGCAAGATACTTAAGCGCCAGCAGCTACCATTTCCCTATTCATAAAATGGGTTAATTCAATAGCATTTGTTACCGAATGCAAGGGTCATGTGCTTTCACAGAGGAGCTGCCCAGCAAACATTCCCTCCCTCCTCTTCTCATCACCGTTCTAGGTAAGCATGCTGAGAAGTAACTAATATGGACAGGGATTGACTTTATCGGCATCTCTTGAACTCCTGGAAATTCCCATCCAGACCATCAAAAAAAACTGTAATGTTGTTCAGATCTTTCTTTCCAATATCTACCCAGCTTCTCTCACACAAATCCCTTGATGATTAATTCCCAGCCAGGGCTAGGTTATTAAAGATCCCCAAAACTATTTCTATTATTCCCTTCAGCATATTCACATGAGTGCTAAAGACAAATGTACTTTCTGCTATTGTAGCCACTAGGATTGTGTCGGAATCGTGGATGGAGCATGCCACTAAGTTACCTGCTGGGTCCACTTCCAGAGGAGGCTTTGTTTACCTAGCTGTTGAGTTAAAGAACTTCAAACACCCAACATCATCCAGGTGGGCTGCAAAAAAGCTGGAAACAAAGATGTTAGGAGGGTGGTTTTGTAGAGGACTGTGCCTGAGGACTCAACAAGGAATAACTAGAAAGGGCTTGGACTTTGAAATTCTGCAGTTTATTGAAATGAGATGAAGTGAGCCAGATCTCCCTTGGATTTCATTGGTCTTTTCATGCTTTCTCTTGCTCCAGGTCAGCTCAGATATTTCCAACAGTAATTTTAAGAGCCTCCTTACAACTTCTTTTAGTTATGTCCTATGTGTTTGGTCTAAATAGTTTGGGGGAGTCGGTTGTTATTTATAGACAAAATATTGAAATTTAAAACTGGGTTTGGAACTTGGCTCTCCAATTATTTTGTTTGCCCTGGAGCAAGTCACAAAGTCCACAAGGTGAGTGGTGCGTGATTAACCTTAGCTGTCTTATTTGCGAAATAGGAATAATAACTAGTTCTGCTCTCCGAGTTAGCATAGTTATTATGATGAAGTTGTCATGACCCTACAATGCTTCATCTATAAGAATATCTTGGTTTTTATTCATAGTATTTGAAGTGGTGCCTACTGTCTAATTTTCTTGGTCAAGTGTGACATTCCAATTACTTTGTTGATCTTTTCAAGTACTATTTCTTATTTTTCCTTTCCATAATATTAGGTCTTACCTTTCCTATCTCTAACTTTGTACATTCTGATTTATTCTATCATACTTTTTCTAATGTCTAAGTTATTGAGCTTATTCATTTTAAGTCTTCTTTTTTAATGCATATATGTAAGGCTAAAACATTCCCTATATTTCAACATAAGCCGCAACCTACAAAATTTTATACGTTGGATTTTAATTATTATTCAGCTTTTAATATACATGTTATTATATCTTATATAAATATAAATATATGTGTATATTTAATTTTTACTGTATCTTCTTTGTCCTGTGAGTTATTTAGAAATATTCTATTTTGGGGACACCTAGGTGGTCCAGTTGGTTGAGCAACAAACTCTTGGTTTTTGTTCAGGTCATGATTTCAGGGTCGTGGGATTGAGCCCCACGTCTGCCTCCATGCTCAGCAAGAGGTCTGCTTAAAATTCTCTCTTCCTTTCCTTCTGTCCCTCCTGATCATGGGTTCTCTCTCTCTCTCTCTCTCTCTTTCTCAAATAAATAAATAAATAGATAGATAAGTCTTTAGAAATATTCTGTTTTTAATTTCCAATGTATGGGGGTCTTATGTTTATATACTTCCTTATTGACTTGTAATTTAATTGTATTGATGTCAGACAACATTGTATGGTAACAGTTGTTTTTAATATGAGATTTGTTTGATATAGATTAGTACATGGTCAAGTTTGTAAATACTTATTGGGTTTTTGAGAAGTATGTATATTTACCAATTGACCTGATAGAGGAATTTATATATGTTGTTTGAATCAAGCTTTTAAATTGTTGTCTAGGTATTCTAAATGTTTCTATTTTTAATAAGGTTTCTGTTTGACCTATCAATTATTGAGAGAGGTATTTTTAATTCTTTCATAATGAGGGTGGAATTGTCCATTTCTCAATCTATTTCTACCAAATTTTACCTCACCTATTTAAAATTATTGAGATATATGTAAAATATTACATATTATTTGCATGCAAAGTGAGGATGGTTGTATATTCTACTATTAGGTAACATTTGTGTTCTCAATAATATTTTCTCCCTTAGGTTGTACAACCAATATATTTTTCTTGGTTTATATTCATCAGATGTATGTTTATCCTTTTATTTTCAGCCATCTCTTCATTCTAAAGTTTTATGTTTATCCCTTAAAAACAACCTATAACCAGAAGTGTAGTAACTCCTATCTTCTACCTTGTTCAGGTTCATTGGAGATTGAATTTGTTTTACCATGTCTTTTGCTTTTTATTTGTCCTGTTTTTCCAATCTCTTTTTCCTTTCTTTCTCTTTTTTGACAGAAGGAGTTTATTTGTTGATTTACTTATTTACTTGCTTCTTCCACTTCCTTTACCCCCCACTGCCTTGGAACACAGATTTCCTTAAGTAGTTTCCTTTTATCATGCAAATTTAATCCTGTGTAACCTTAATATTATAATCCCCAAGCAAGACAACAGCTGCATAATATTTTAACTGTGATTGCCCTGCCCTTGTCTTACATTTTGCTATTGCCTCCTATTTTAGTTGGGTTCTTTGTAACCCCTTAAACAACATTTCACTGTTATTTTATACAGAACTTATTTTGGTTGATTTGTCTACATATTTACCAATTAGTTTCCATTTCTTCTTAATATCTCACACCTTCCCTGTGAGATCATCTTTCCTCCTGAATTTTACCTTTAGAATTTCCTTTAGTGAAGAACTATTGCTTAGCTTTTAGTAAACTCAGATTTGTTTCTCTAAAAGTATATTTATTTTATCCTCATTTTAAGATCCTTTTCCTGGGCACATATGTCTAGCTTGAGATTTCTTTCCTCTAGCATTTAAAGCTACCATTTACAGTGTTCTGGCTTCCATTGTTTCTTCTATCAGTCCTCTTGTCGTTCCTCCACAGGTCCTGTGTCACTTTGCCCCTTGGTTGCTTTGAGACCTTCTGTTGATCTTTGGTGGTGTGTGTTTTCCTGACATTTTGGCCAGGTGTGGCTTTCTTTTTATTTGTCCAGCTTGATAAGTTTTGTGCTTCCTATGTCTCTGGATTTTTATCTTTCATTGGTTCTGGAAAATTCATAGTCCTCTTCTTTACAAATGTCTCTTCTCCATTTTCTTTCTTTCCTTCTGGAACTCCACTTGCACACATTTGATATACTCATTATGTCTTACATATCTCTTTACCTCTCTCTGTATTTTCTCCCATCTCTGCTGTCCTCTGATACCTTCCCCAGCAGAGAGAGAACTCACAGGGGACTATTTCTCTAGGTGTTTGGTGACCTTTGATGGAGAGTTCATATTTGATTGCTCTTACACTGTGAAAATCCCAGGGGCCTTTATTGGGATCCTTCATTCCAGCAAGGATTGACACTTGCTTCTGTTTGAGATGACTATGATCCGCCTTACGGCACTGGCCCTAAACAATATATCAATTTCAGTACAAATGAACTTACACCTTATATTTGATTCCCTCAATTTAGAGAAGGTTTTGTAGAGTCATAGAGTTTTCTCTTTAATTCCTGAAAACCCAGCAGTACCTTTAAATGGAATATTTTATCTAGCATCTTCTAGTTTTGAAGTAGGACCTTTAAGAGTCTCTGCTCTACCATACTGCTGGAAACAGAAGTCTGTACTTAGCATTCCTCACATACCCCAAATAGGAAAGCATTTGAGTTCTCTAGGAAAATCTTAACATTTCCCGGCCATGATTTTCTATTTATTCTTGGATATTGGACCCCCCC
>LNAC01001762.1:56415-101184 GCA_002007465.1 Ailurus styani
CCTTGCCCGCACAGCAGCCTCCTTCCCCTCCCCCCCCCATTTGACTCTAGGAATGCTAACGAGAACAATTAGAAAAAGATATCCAGAACTTCAGTTGGAAGGGAACTTAAAGATCCTCAAAGCAAATCAAGCATGCCCACTGAATGCACTCTATCTTTTCAGGCCATTTGGCCTCCCCTTATCTTCACCCATGACAGGAAACTCACTACTCATGAAGAACCCTATTTCTCCCTTTGTTCATTCATCTATGCCTTGATCTATCTACCAAACAAGAAAGAGATTTAATGCAAGGAATTTGCCGGCCCAGTAGTGGGGGCTGGCTAGGCAAGTCCCAAACCTGTAAGATAAGGCTATCAAGAAACATGGACTGAAAACTCTGATGTAGAAACTAAAGCTCTTTCCCTAGGTAGAATTTCTTCTGCCGCAGGGAAGTCTCAACTTCCCTCTTAAAGCTTTCAGCTGATTGAAATGGTCTCATCCAGATTACCTAGGATAGTCAAACTTACTTAAAATCAACTGATAGTAGACGTTAATCACATCTACAAAATACCTTCATGGCAGCACCCTGATCAGTTCCCAGTTATGCAACTGAATACCTGAGGAGCCAAAATGTCCCATAAAATTGGACATTACAGGCACTTTCTCCATACTTGGAACTGCATTAGGCATTTTGCATTTTATATCTTTACACCTATTAATGGCCATTGAATTAAATATTAGTATTATTTTTTTAAAACATTATTATTCTTGTTTTAAAGATGGGAAAATTGCCACTCAAGAAAGATAAGCAATTTAGTATTGTTGTCATTCTTTTTAATACATGTGGGGAAATTGAGGCATGAAAACATAAAATAACCAGTCAGCATTCAGCATACATGCAAAGCCCCCAGAAAAATGCTACATTTTAAAGCTCAGTAAATATTAGTTCTTTTGTCAAATTGTTCTGGAACCATCTTCATTCTAAGACAGCTGTGAGGGGCACCTGGGTGGCTCAGTTGGTTGGGCAATTGCCTTCGGCTCATGTTGTGATCCCTGAGTTCTGGGATCGAGTCCTGAATTGGGCTCCCGGCTCTGCAGGGAGTCTGCTTTTCCCTCTGACCTTCTCCCCTCTCATGCTCTTTCTCTCAAATAAATAAATAAAATATTAAAAAAAAAATAAGACAGCTGTGAGTAGCTGTGCCTTTCACTGGAAGTGAAATGATGCTCAACACATTTACTCAGGGTGTGTTTGCACGTGTGTGTGTGTGTGTGTGTGTGTATATTATAGAAGGGCCTTGCAGGTGGTACTCTAACGATGATGTTCTAGAACCAACCCCATATCTTGCCCTCACTAGCATGTTGTTTCTGTCTGGAAGTGCTTTGATCCCCTTGAATCAGAACAATATATTATTATATTTACTGAATTTATTTTTTTGATCATGGGAAATTCCTCAGTTGCCCCTTTTCTCCCCAAAGCAAGTCATTCTCGACATGCATACATTAATATAGTTAGAATACCAAATGCATAATCAGAAATTCTACTATACAGTACAATGGTTTCATGAACCACTAGGTCATATGTCAGAGGGCAGCTGGAACAGTGTCAGTGTTGGGTTTGAAGGAAAACAGGGCGAGTAAGGAGGGTAGAGTGCATATCTTTGCTTTGGCTAGAATCACTGGGCAAAAGGGCCAGACTTAGTGGGATTCTTTGGCCCAAGAAACTTATGTCATTGTGACTAATCATCAGTTTCACAGGAAAGGTAAATATATCTTTGGACATATTTAGATAAACAAGCTTGCTGAAATTAAGGTCCAAATAGGCTCTGTGACTTACTCATCTCCATAATAAAATTTTCTTTTTATATGAAGTTTGAAATAATTAGTCTTTGAAGGCAGAACCAAAATTTGCAACACATGATTTCACAAATTGTGTGAACTATCATGTAAATAACACTTTTTGTATAACACTCTCCAGTTTACAAAACACCCAGACGATGAGGCAGAATAAGAAGAACTCTGTACTTGGAGCTTTACTCGGGGTGGGGAGTTGTTCTATCATCCCCAGTAGCATCTCCTCCTCCTTGCTTCTCAGCGTGATGCAGACTTAGCCCCGTGACAGGCTCTGGCCTAAGAAGCATATGTGGAAGTAAAGCATTGCGTGGCTCCATGTTTCTTCTCTCTGCCGCGAGAGAAGCAAGGCCTTTCCTTTTGTAGTCTGGGGCACAGAGTGACATGGATGTGAAGCCAGCCTGCCATGGGCATGACAGTGAGTGCGAACGGCTTTTGTTGTGTGAGTGACTAACAGTTTGGAGCCATCTTTTACCACAGTGTTATTTAGCGTAAACAGACAGACATATCTGGGTATGATTTCCGGCTCAAACACTTATTAGATGTAAATCTTGAGGGATATCTTAAAACTGTAACAATCAATTCCCTCCTCTGTTTCTGTAGATGAGTAATCACCTTCATTGGATCATTGTGAAAACATGAAAACATAAAATGGTCTAGAATAATTCCTGACACATAACAGATAAAAAGTAACTTCTTCTCGTCGACTATGTCTGGCACATAGTAGGTATCCAATCAAAGCTGGTATCTTTCTGTCTGGAAAATTCCAGTCATCTAGTGTATGGCTAAACATCACAAAAGACAAAAGACTTCCTTCTCCCATATCTCTTTCTCATCCTTCTTCTCTGACCCTTCTTAGTGCAAATCAGAATTTTCTTTAGGGATGGACTAAAGCTAAATCTGGGTCCTATAAAAATAGACATTTGTTCTGAAACTCAAATTTTGTGAAGGACAATGTTTTTAACTTCTTTTCAGAGAGTAGCATTTTAAAACATAGAACATAATTAGGTTCAATCTGCAAACTAATGATACATCAGGTTTCAAAGAAGCCACTGTTCAGAGTTTCAGTTGAATGACCAAAACCCATATCATCTTAATTGTGAGACTTTCGGGCTGAAAAAGCACACCCTCCTGGAAGGAGGATAAACCCAAGGCTACTACATTTCATACCAGTTCTCCAGTATGGACTACACAGCCTGAGAGTAAGGAAATGGTAAATTCATGGACATAATTACATTGTGCTACTTGTCTGCTGAGGAGCCCATTATAGAAACCCAGAGTAGCTTGAAAATCACCTTGCACAGCATGCTGGTCCTGCAGAGGAGGGAGCCAACATCTTGCTGTGCCTGGGAAACCCAGAGGAGGAGGTAGCTTTCCCTGGTTTCCTTGGAGATGTCACTGTGTACTCTCCCTTACTTGGACGCTCCTTTGCCTCCCCCACTCAGCCAGAGCCCGCAATCTGGCCTCAGCCCCAGGTCACACTGGGAGACCCACCCAGAAGTGAAGGAAGGAGACACAGGAAGGAACAGTCATTGACTAAGAACAGCCATGTGACTTTCCTTCTCTAGATGTTAAAGATTTTTGCTACTTAGACTTCATGTCCCAGAAGATTGTGTCTTAGGCCAGAACCTTTCAGAAATCTCATAGCCACTAGTTTATCTTAATATCCTCTCACATCTGGGATGAATTAATTACAAGCAATCAAAAAATAGTGTCAAGAAGCAAGGCAAAATTTTAAAATAGTAATAGCTACCACTAAGTTAGCTTTGATAAGATCCTGGCATCTTGAATAGGTAATATTCAGTCCTTACAAGAACCCATTTTACAGATGACACATCAAAGGGTTAAAGAGGTTGAAGGAAGTCACTCAAGGGCACACCAAGAAAGAGGACCAGAGCCGCAGTCCATACCCAGATCTGGTTTGACTTTAGAACGGGGGCTCATTATTGCATATTCTACTGAGTTGTGTGGCCATCTCCTCTGATAAACTACTTCAGGAAGCACTTAGGAAAGCAGTGAAAGATGAACTTTGTTTATCCTGAGGTCCGCTATGAGGCAGCAGGTTAAACAAGGCTATAAAAACTGTCTCTTGGGCGCCTGGGTCGTTCAGTGGGTTAAAGCCTCTGCCTTCGGCTCAGGTCATGATCTCAGTGTCCTGGGATCTAGCCCCGCATTGGGCTCCCTGCTCAGCAGGGAGTCTGCTTCCTCCTCTCTCTCTGCCTGCCTCTCAGCCTACTTTTGATCTCTCTCTCTGTCAAATAAATAAATAAAATCTTTAAAAAAATTAATAAAACCGTATCTTGTGAATTGTTAGGCATTTCATTTTAAATAAAGAATTGGCTTACTTTTGTAAATAGTATGAAGAAGTATTTTATTTTTATTGTTATTCATTAGAACATTCACTGAAAGGGAAGCTGGCATGCTCAGCCTCTTCTCCAGGGAGCAGGCTGAGCCAGTTCGCCCGAGGTCTTGCTCTCCGGCCAAAGTTTCCTCATTCTGCTCAAATGTGACCTACCCCCATAGCTTCCCTGGTTGCTCCCCAGAAAAAAGGTGTGTCTGCGTCTGTGAAACACTGATTTGAAGAAATCATTAAGTCCTCAAGTCTGGCCCACTCTCATCAGGGCTTCATTTTCAGGAAACATAGAAAGTGCAAGTCTTCTTGCCCTAAGATGTCAAAAAATGCCCTTTTCTTAATTTCTCCTCCTGCGGGTACCTGATCCTGCATCTTAGGAGAATTAGAGAGAAGGGCGGGCATGCCCCTGCCCCATCTCTGAGGAATGAAGGAAATCACTTTCCCTGTCAGCTCTACCCTAGAAGTTTCTGGACCTCCTGGGACCCTAGGGTCATGTGAAGCTCCGGGATAGTGGGGCGGAGTCACTGCTACTGAACAGAGTTCAGTTCTTGGACAGATCCAGTCTTCAAACAGGTAGCACCCTGTTTTTTGTTCAGGAGAATCGGGAGGGCAAGGGCTGCCTTAGCTTCCACAAGCATCTTGCTACTTAAAGTCCACCCGTAGACTAGCAGTATCAACATGACTGTGAGCTCAATAGAGTTACACAAGCTCAGGCCTACCTCGGAGGAATCGAATCAGAACCTGCATTTTAATAAGACACCTCGGTAACCTGTATGCACATTCAAGTTTAAGAAGCATTCAGTGAAACACTTCTTTTAGCTGCACAGTGGTATTCTAGTCTTGTCAGGAAGTTTTAAGAATTACCGGTAACTGGCTTCCACCCCTGAAATTCTGATTTAATTGCCCTAGGGTTTGGCCTGGGCATTGGGATTTCTGAAAGCTCCCTGGGTGGCCCTCATTTGTGTAGTCATGGTTGAAAACTGATGTGGGAAACAAAGGCAGAAGAGAAATTATTAAATTTCCTTACTACCTACAGCCCATCGACAAGTCCTTGAAACAGACAGAGTGACATTCCTCTAGGGACTCAACTGTCTCAATGTCAGTACTTCACTAAGGGTAAAAGGCAATCCTAACCTAACCCCCCCTTCCCCCCATCCCCCCTCCAGGATCCTGTAAGTCTACTTTAACATATAAAAATTCCTTTGGAAATTTCCTTTCTCTCTAAACCACGCCGTCCCCCCAAGATACGTGTTGGCCATCATCCCCCAAGCATATGGCCCACCGATACACATCTGAAGGGTCTCATGACTAAGGTTTTATTAGACGGTAATAAATAACATTTTCCCAACAACAACTAGCTCCCTCAAGGTCCTGGAAACCTTGCTTCCAAATTCGTTAGAGACTTACTGTATCTCTAACCCCCTCCCCACTTGAAAGTATATAATGACCCCATTGCAGTTCTTTCTGCCCATGGGTCCTATCTCCATGCTTTAATAAAAACCACCTTTTTGCACCAAAGACACCTCAAAAATTCTTTCTTGGCCATCAGCTTCAAGCCCTAACATCTTTCCTACATCAAAATTCACTTCAGGGGTGCCTGGGTGTCTGTCTTCAAGCATCTGCCTTTGACTCAGGTCATGATCCCAGGGTCCTGGGATGGAGCCCTGCATCGGGCTCCCTTCTCAGTGGGAAGCCTGCTTCTCCCTCTCCCACTCCCCCTGCTTGTGTTCCCTCTCTCGCAGTGTCTCTCTCTTTGTCAAATAAATAAATAAAATCTTTTTAAAAAAAATCACTTCAAATTCCTAATCAGTGAAAGCATTGATACTGATTATTTTAAAGGAGAGGATCAGGTGGTTATAGAAAGATTAATACAGGAAGTTGTGAGCTATTATCTAGAGCTGAGTTGGTGCCCAGTTCATTTTCCATTGGTTAAAGGGGCTTGCATACATGAAATTTGAAAGAAGAGAGAAACTGCAAATCTCCTAGGAAAATTAGTCATATAATAGGGTGCTAATGGCCCAACATCGCCAATCAAGAAAATCAAGAATAAAGTAATTACGGAAATGAGGAATAGGGAAAAGGTTGGGGGGTTTAAACCTACTAATGAGCTTCCTTTCAGGCTCACCTCATTCCTGTGACCTATAGGCAGCCAGATGTTCCTTTAATCCAAATATTTTCTCTACTCTGGCATTATAGAAAATTCTCTACTCTGAATCATAAAATGTTCCTCATAGCAAAATCTCTACAATCAACAGTTGCCACAACAGCATTTCCTTTCAGATACTAGCTCCTAGAATGCCTGCAATGAGAAGCACGAGAGAAGCAAAACATGAGAGAAATCGAGGGTTTCTGTAGTCTAGCCCAAGGTTGAATACATACAGCCAAAGTGAATACACCAAGGAAGTAGAGGTAAAATGGAGGACAGGTGACCTGGCTAATTTTGAAGCCCAAGGGAGAGGGGGTCCCATAACGGGGAGAAAAAAGTAGTAGAGTACTTCTCTGATCCATTTCCTTGCATCAGAGCAGACGGGATGGCACAGCTCCTTTAACAAATTATCTCCCCAATAGCATGTTTCTTAGAGTAGGATTTGTGCAACACACTAATTCCAGAGCTGACCTGTTGGAAAAGATACTTAAAAACCAGTGCAATGAGAGAAATGCCATTTCCTATTTATTTGACTGCATGTGGCACTACATTTAAGGATCCTTCATAATCAATGGGGTGCTCTCAGAGATTCTCTGAGACATCCTGGGCTCAAGAAAGTTTCAAAATCAGGAGGAACTAGATGGCCAGAGCTAGAGAAGTATAAATGCAAGAGAGAGCATGGGACTATAAAGTTTCCAGTGTTAGGAAATGATTGCCTTGCCCTCCCCAACCTTGACAGAAGACATCTGGGGCCACAGATTTAGAGGGCAGAACTCTGAGTGTCTACATCTATGTAAAATTGGGTTCAAGCTCCCATACTGGTGGGTTAGGACTTAATATAATCCTCTCAGGAGTTCTTGTACTGTTCTTGGAACTTTTTTGTAAGTTGAAAATTATTTCCAAATAAAAACTTTAAAATCCTAAATAAGTAAATAAAAAATGAAGTGTGACCCCTTCATTTCCAACACTGTGCTGCATTTTGGCAAATTAAGAATGGTTATATCCATTCTTACCCTGTGTCTAAAATGACCCCACACCATTAAGTTATGTGTCTTTAACTTGCTTATGTCATTGGCGCATTTATCTGAACTTCTACTAGACTGTGATCCCCAGGGTAGGAACCATGTCTGATTTATTTTTTATCACATGTACCAAGAAGAGAGTCTGGCACAGGATGAGCTCTGTTTAATGGGGGGGGGGGGGGGNAAGAAAACCTGGGTAGGTGTGGGAAGACAAAATAATCAGAATGATGGCATTCCTGAAATTCTGTATATGAAGAATGGTTGACCAAACAGAGACTAAAGAAGGAAATCTGCATATTTTAAGGTACTTATTTATTTAATGATTACTAGTCTATTCCGGTTTCTATCACTTCTTTTTTTTTTTAAGTTTTTATTTATTTATTTGAGAGAGAGCGAGACAGAGATAGCAAGAGAGACCACAAAAGCTGGGAAGCTGGGAGGAGAGGGAGAAGCAGGCTCTTCACTAAGCAGGGAGCCCAATGCAGGGCTTGATCCCAGGAGCCCAGGATCATGACCTGAACCAAAGGCAGACACTTAACCAACTGAGCTACCCAGACACCCGTGGTTTCTATCACTTTTTGAGTGAGTTTACTTTCCAGGAAATGGTTTTGTCTAATTTTTCCATTTTATTGGCACAAAGCATTTTCAGATAGTATTATCTTAGTCTAAAATTTCTCCCTTTTATTCCTAATCTGTTTTTTGTGTCTTCTCTTCTTGATTAGTCTTACAAAATGTTTCTTTATTTTGTTACTCTTCCCAAGCAGCAAATATTGAGTATTTTAATCCTCTTTCCTGTTTTGTGTATTTTTGTTGGTTTATTTTATTATTCTATCTACTATATCTGTTTATTATCTTGTTTTTGTTTTTCATCCCTCTAATCACTGAAGTTGGATACTCAGCTAAATTTCAACTTGCATTTCTTATTTAAGTGCATAAAGGCCATAAATTCCCTTTGAAAACTGCCGTATCTGCTGTAAGTTTTAAAATGTATTATTTTAATTACCCACTTGTAAATATATTCTAATTTCCATTCTCTTTTTTCTTTTACTCTTTAAATTAATTAGAATTCTGTTTTTGAACTACGAACCTAAGACAAAAATTTCAAGTGTCCTTTACTTTTGACCCTTTTTTCTTTGTTTTTTTGTTTGTTTGTTTGTTTTGTTTTGTTTTGTTTGTTTGCTTTGTGGTGAGAAAATATGTTCAGTGTTATTGGGTCACTGGTATGTACTAAGATTTGCTTTATTTCCTAATACATGATCAAATTTTTTGAAACATCGCATGCCTGGCATTCTGAGAATGCCTGACACATTCTCTAGTATGTTTATTAGATCAAATGCATTAATGTTTATCACTACCATAGTTTTAGAAATTAAAAAAATGTTATTTTTTAAATTTATTAATTACCAAGATAATTGTGTTAAAAAATCTATCAAATATAACTGCAGACTTTTCATTTTTTTTTGGTACTTCTTTCAGTTTTTGCTTTTCATCTTTTAAGGCTGCTTTGGTAAATTTAAAATTGATACAGCTCCTTGAAAAACTATTCTTTCACCTTATATGATGACCCTTTTTATTCCTAATAATGCATTTTACCCTGTAGTCAACTTTATTCAGTGTTATTATATCTATACCAACATTATCTGATTAGCCTAACTTTTGTGCAAAAATGTATTTTTCCATTCCTTTATTTTACCTTTTTTTGTGTCCTTGTGTTTTACATGAATCTCTAGGTAGAAGGCAAGTTTAAATTATTTATATTTGTTGTGACTATTAATGACTTATTTGGATTTATTTTTATTATCTTACTACTTTAGTTTAACATGCTTTGCCTTCCTATTTTCCCCTTCTTGCTTATCTTAAGGTTAAATTGATCAGATTTCCTTTATTCTGCCCTTTTTGATCCTTAAGTCATCTAGGAAGTAATCCATTCTACTTTCTACTATTCTGTTGGCTACCTTTATGTTTTTAAAGTTAAGCAGCATCTCTTCCCCTTCCTTTCTAGCAACACAAGGACCTTAGAACACTTTCTCCAAGTCACCTTTTCTCTCTCACCTATTACTGATATCAAGTATCTGAGTTTCACTTTGTTTTCCCTCTCCCTAAATTAAATATTGCTATCATGGTTTATATAACCAATGTTTGTTTTGGATTTCTCCATGTGTTAACCAGACTCTTTACTTACCTTCCTCATTTATCTCTTGCCTTCATTTTAGGTTCTATTTTCCTCTTCCTGAAATAGATCCAGTTGTATTTTTAGGCAAATCTCCTAACTGTTAAATTCCTTCAGTTTTTATGTATCTAAAAATCTTTCTTTGTCTTCACTCTGGAATGTTACTTTAGCTGAATATAGAATTCTAGGACAATATTACATTTTTTTTAAGGCTTTAAATATAGGATTCCATTGTTCTCTGACCTCTTTGTTGCTAATGAGAACTCTGATGTCAGAACAGGGGTAATTTCTTCATAGGTAATGTATCTTTTCTCCATGCTATTTTAATTGTCTTCTCTCTGTTTTGGTATTCTGTCATTTTACTATGATGGTCCCTGGTCTAGGTTTACTTTGTTTATTCTGCATTGACTCCATTGTGATTTCAAATCAGAGGGATTATGTTTTTTATTCATTTTTACTACTTGCTGGTGATGATTTCTTTCAAATATTACATCACCTACGTTTTCACATTCTATTTTTTTTCTTCCAACCTGTTATTAGACATATTTTGGTTCTTCTTATTATATTTTCTGTGTCATTTAATATCTTCTGTATTTTCCATTTTTTTTTCATTCTGGATTGTTTCTTTCCATATATTTCTGTTCACTAATTCCCTCTTTATCTGTGTCTAATTTCTGTTTTTACCATTATTTCACTAGTCTTTCACTTCACAGTTCTTTTCATGTCTACAAGTTCTACTTAGCTCTTTATCAAACCTGCTTGTTTGTTACTGACTTAAATTATCATCCTTATCAGATTTTCCTGTTATCAAGGTTCTCAGTGATTGAGAATCATCCTCCACAAATGCTTTTGCATTTTTTTTGTGCCAGATGTTTAAGGAATGTCACTAAACTAGAACCATCTAATAGGAATTTCTCAGCTCAGAGTTTTGTGATATAAAGTTCGCTTTCTCTTTTAAATTTAAACCGTAAATCCATATAAAGCACAGATCCAAGATAAAAATGTTTTTTGTTTTTGTTTTGTTTTGTTTTTCCATCCCCAACCAGTGCTTAGATACAAGCTCCAGCATGAACTTGTATACAGTCTCTTTGCCATCTCCCCTGCTGGGGGAAGATTATTGTTTTTGTCTTTCATCCTTTGATGATCCCGGATTTATACAGAAGTCTTAGTTAAAACTGTCTGTCTCATGCAGGACCAAGATACCATCTCTTGTCTCCACGTTGTGATAAAATATTACAGAAACTGATTTCCATTCCTACTCATGTCCTGGCCCCAGGCAGCAACATCATTAGTCCTCTCCAACTATGTGTTCACTTCCTACTTCATGTCTTGAAACTGAAGAATTCTCTCTCTTTATTTTGAACTGCACTTCAGCATTGAAAGGATTTTTATTATATTTATTTCAGTTGTATAGGTGCCATAGCAGGGAGTGCTAGTAATAGGAGCTTACTCAAATTAGATATTCTGCTATACATATTGCCAGCACCAGAGAGGTCTTATTGTCACTTTTCCCTTGTCCTATACCTGTTGCTGTCTCTTCTATGATTGGCATGTAAAGAAGGATGGAGAAGGAGGAAGGGGTAGGGAGCAGGTAGGAGGACCGAACAGGGAATTTTTAGTAATATATAATATCCTTGGCTTTATCTCTACTTTGCCATGTAGACTTTGGCAAATTGTTTCCTCTTAAGTCCTGTATTTTCTATCCAAAAAATAACGTGTTTAGATAATAAAAGATGATTAAAAGCTTTGTTGAGTCCCTTTTTGAGGACTCAAAATATGCCTAGCACCGTGCTCTATGGATTGTACCATCTATCTTGTTATAGACTCACACAAAATTCCTTTAAGAAAAGTATTGTTGTCTCTTTTAGGTAACAAATTGCAAGTAAGGAAAGTTACCTAATATGGCCAAGATCTCAAAGCTGCATGTGGCAAGGCCATGATTTGAACACAGGTCTGTTTGATTCTGAAACATATCTCTTAGCCCCTTTGTACTTTCCCCCTTATTTTCTATTGGATGATTGTGAAGATTCCTGTCATTTCTAACCTTCGCTGAGTCCCTAATTGGTCTTCAATTCCCTATGTATGTGTAAATTCCATTTTTCACCCAGTCTTGTGCAGGGTCTCAATATTCTCATCTCTACAAATCTAATTCACTTCTTGTCCTTTTCACCCCAAGTCACTGCCATGTATAATTATCGGCTGAATTAGTATTGTATGAGTGTTTAAATACAAGCTCCTTGAAATATGGTTTCTGGAGGGCTGAAAATGATTCTACATATATTCATGCACACATATCACCACAAGACCAGACATGATGTACAGCGCTCACTGCCAAGAGCTCCTTTACGAGAAAGGATGTGGGGTTGTTTTTTCATAGGCACTTCTAGGGAGTGAGATCAAAGATACATTTAATTTCCTCAGAATGAAAATGGCCCTCCCTCTGTATTAGATGGTTTATAATATAGATCCTTTAGCAGTAAAATCATATTGGGGGGAAAAAAGAAGGAAAGAAAGAAAATAAGTAAAGTATAGCAGAGCCCTCATGTTTATTACAGCACTGGTCATCAGGTTTTTCTAGTTCATTCATTGCTGTGACTCACACATTTATTAAATAAATAGTCATTGGGCATTAATTTGCCTGCTAATTATTTCCTGAGGACCAGGAACTTTGCTGAGCATTGAGGATAAAGTGGTAAATAAAATAGAGTGCCTGTTCTTGTGGAATTCACAAACTGTTGGAGAGATAAAGAGTGAACAAATAATCGCTCCAAAAAAATGTGTGTGTACAAATACCGCTGGTGGAAGAGTGGGGGAGGGGGGTCCTCAGTGAGGGAGGGGGTCCAGGAAAGCTCCTCTGGGGCAGAGACTTGTAAGCTGAGCCCCGAGAGATGTGAAGGGTGGGGGAAGAGCAGATGGAAGGTCCTGAGCCCAGGGAGAGATTAGTACTTACAAGGTACCGGAGACAGGCTCATCAGTGGTGAACCAAGATGAGGTGGAGTCACTAAGGAGGGACAAGATCACAGTCTGGTTCTTTCACCACATTAAGGATTTGGGTTTTCACACTAAGGAGAACCCAACAAAATTTTACATTGGATTGATTTGACCTGTTTTATCTCCAAACACCTCATTGAAATATACTGGACAGTTTAAGTGTAGAAGGCGGGAGAGCATTTGGAGATGTCTGCATAGTCAGTAGAGAAAGTGATGACCTAAGCTAGAACAGGGCGGTGGGGATGAAGGGACATCACTAAAGACATATGACCGTGTTAGGTGGAGGGGAAGGATGCTGGATTGGATGTGGGAGGTTCGGGAGAGGGTATTTTCAAGGGTAATTCCCAGACTCCTCTCATAGACAACCTAGTGAATGGTGTCACCCTCTACTGATGTAAATGCTCGACCAGAGGTCAGAGCTTCAGCTGAAAGTGAGTATTGGCAGTTACAGCACAGGGCCTGGGTATTTTGGTTGTGTTTATGAATACAAATTTTAATACTTAATATCATTGAGTGCTTACTCTTTGCCGTGCACTGTATCAACTCACATATCCTGATCACAGCCATTTGAGGCAGGTAATGTTGTTATCCCATTTTAAAAGTGAGGAAACTGAGGCACAGAGATTCTAAGTGCCTTGCCTAAAGTCCCTCCGCTAATAATTGCAGACTTTGGATTTGAACCCATGAAGTCCGGAGTCAGAGCTCATGTCCCGAAGTGCTTCTAACCTAACTGCTCCTTCTTCCCTAAGAATCTCCTAGTCTAGTCTGGAGGAACACACAAAAACCAATAATATGAGAAGAGTATGAAAAATGTTATAACAAAAATCACTAACATTTAGTGACAGGATAGGGCAGGTAAGTGGCAGGTGTGCAGGGTGCTAAAGGGTCAGAGAAGGGAGACTTCTTTCATTGAGAAAATGGCTCTTAAAGGATACTTTTCAGTAGAGTAGATATTTACACAGAACACGGGCCCTTACTGAATGATGAACGTCTTTGAGGCAATGTCATAGTCAGCTTTGAAACTCTGGAATCTCTCCTTGGCACATGGTAGGTGCACAATAAATGTTTCATGAAGCCGCCTGAAATGAAAGGCACCGCGAGCGAGGACGCTGCCTCGAGACGCTTACCCCGCTCGGCCCTCTGTCTTCCAGGAGCTTTCCCGTCCCCGCCCTCCTTTAACAAGTAAGACAAAGGCAGAGGCTCCTACGCAGAAAAGAGTATCTTTGCTAGGTCAGCTTTATAGTCGAAGTCCTCAGGAATGTGTTTGATCTAAAAGCGCAGACTGTCTGCATTTTTGGTGAATTTGCCTGCAGAAATCTTTAATGAGTTTACCCATAAACTAGTATTGCTTATTATTTTCCTTATTAGCCAGAATTTAGAATGCTATTTGAGAAAACAGAGTGTGCACACATATATGCACAAACAAAGCCTGTCCCTTTTGTACTCCCTGCATTTGAATTAGGCTTTCCAGGAATTTCTACTCAAAAGATTTTACATGATCTCTCCTGTGTGGGTGGTCAATGACAGTTCTGCCAAAATCGAAACAGAAACTTTAGGAGGATTACATGATGTTTGTGTTTTCCCAGCTGACCATGCCCACTCTCTCTCCAGAAACTCTGGGAGGCCCCCTTGGTGAAATTAACATGTTTTGTCACTTTGTGGCAGACCTTGGCTGGCATTCCTTATTCTCTAGGGTTCTCTGTACTTAATCAAAGCAATCCTCCTTTCTTATTCCCAACTTCCCATTTCTTAAGAGAGGCCTATTGATTTTGCTCCTGAAATGACACAATCTTATTTTCAAGTGTTGGGGATGTCTCTGCAAGTGATGAGCAAGGAGATTTGGGACAAAGTAGAGTGAAATTAGTATTGAATTATTTCATTCAATCGAAAAACAAAACAAAAACATATATTGGATTCCTCTGTACCTGGAGTATACTAGATGATGGTACTAAAAGATGAATAAGACACCTTTCCTTTTTCAAGGACCTCACAGTCTAGTAATGAAGGCAGGCATGGAAACAAATCATTTTAATAACCCGATGGAAGTACAATGATTGGGGTAAGTGTAGGGTGTTGCGGGTGCTTGCCACCATCATGGGAATGGTAAAGGCTTTCTGGAAGAAGTGATGCCTGATTGAGTCTAGAAGGAAGGATAAGCAGGAGTTAGCCAAGTGAAGAATACATTCCAGGTGTGGGGTATTGAAAGGAAATTGTAGTATAGACTGAGGGGGCTTCTAGATATGACAGGCAACAGAGTATCTAAGGGGCACAACTCTTTGGATTGTAAGGTACAAGCAGAGAGAGAAGATAAGGCTGTCCATGAGCTCTGTAAACTCTGGTAGGAAGTGTGAATGCTGTCTTCTGGCACTGGGCGGGGGGTGGGGGGCAGTAAAGGAGTTGAGGTAAAGGAGAATCAGGGTTAGATTATTGTGTTTAAGTAGATCTCTCAGGTAATGGTGACTTCACAGAGGCCACAAGGGGCCTTCAGTCCTCACAAGGATCAGAGCACTGGGAATATAGCCTTAGGGACCGTCCCATCAGAGCATTTGGAAAACACAAGAATCTTATCTACATTTCAGGAGAGGTGAGAGGAAAGAATAGGGAACAGGACTGCCAGGCTTTATAATTCTTTTCTTTAGAGCATTTCTAAACTAATTTCCATAATAACTATCTCATTCCTACCCATATTTTATTAGAGTAATATAGAGATTTGGAAAAAGTCAGATCTAAAGATGTCTACTTTTCTCTGAGCTATGTTTTATATCTTATAAATTTACCTATTGGGCCAAATGTATCAATATCATACCAACAGCAATTGCAGGTATTTTCCTTAAAAAATTGTTTTCAACAGAGCGTCTTTAGTGTTCTTCCCAGACCTCTAATGGGAACTGTCATAATGTATTTGGAAATATACCATGGCATTTGTCACCCTCCATGATCTTAAATGATATTTCCAGAACAAGGATTTAGTTCTATGATTAGTATTTTTCTTATTTAGATTCTGTTTATTTTCCATATTATTATTATTTTTTTATTGTTCTCCCATTGGCCCATTGTAATAACTGACTATGTTTGCTTAGCAAGAGAGTAAATGTTCATTTGCATATGTCTTGTTCCCCGCTAGAAGCTAGAAGGTGGCCTTGCCCTTTTGCAAGCTGCTTGGTTACTGTCCTCTAAACTGAGTATATGTTAGGAAGTAAAGAAAGGGCAGTGTCCTGAGGATGCAAACCTTATATCTTAATCTTTCATTCTCAGTTCCATTCTTAAAGAGATTTCTAGATCTATAATTGAAATAAATGTAGGGCAAAGGTAGGGGATGAGACATTTGCTCTTATTTTAAGTAATAATTTCATTTTTTCAGTATGGGAAAATCTTCCTGAAATGGCCTCAAGCCGACATTTGATACAGATATATCCTGGCTCTTGGGAGAATATGGAAGTGATACACCCCTAAGTCCTTCTGGAAATCTACTTTATTAAAGCTTAGAAGAAAAAAAAAAAAGCAAACCAGTAAATTTCTTTATGGATCCTCACATCTTGAGATGTAATAATGACAGACAGGCGTGTCAAAGCTATTAGCGTCAGAAGTCAAAGCTGTTATTCCATTCTTAATTCAGATAATAGATATATCCCAAGGTAATATACTTCTATCTATAAAATACATATATATACATATTAGGCAGAAGGTAGACATGCTTTCCTCACCTGTTTAATTGCTAATTACCACTGTACATGAGCATAAATCTGAGAATTTGTGAAATTCAGTTTTTCACACTGGGGATGATAGCCTGAAACAAACTTGTACAAAAAGATTACACCCTAGTAAAACATTTTTGCCCTTCATATGTGATTGATTTTTTTATACCATTCAAGGTACGCATGTTTGTTACTTTGAATTTTTCACTTATTTCATTCTGCATTGAGGTGTATAACATGGCCACCAGCAAACGATGAGAATGTAATCAAATAGAAATAAGATGTGGTCATTTGGCAGTATTTTACATCTCCACTGGGGTTTTTATTAGTCATCTCAAATATAAGTTGATTCTACTATCTTCCCCAACACTCTCTCCTCCAAGCTGTCTCTCTCGTCTTCCCTATCCCAGTAAATGGTACCACCACCCACCCAGCTGCTCAAGATTCAAGTCCTCTCTCAGGTCAACCTTGACTCATCTCTTACCTTTCAATCAACCATCAGCAAGCTTTGTCAATTTCACTTTCAAAAGACTTTTAGTACCATCTTCATTTCTTCATCCCCATGCTCATTGTTCTTTTGGTCATTTTTTAGTTCTTGTCTACTGCCCTTGAACTAAAATCCAAAGTCCTCCACAAGGTTCTATGTAAATCTCATCTGCCATTTGTCCTGTCCATCTCCTAACTCTGAGTATACCAGAATCTCCCCAGTATCCAGTGCTTTACTCATTCTTTTCTCTCCTCCTGAAATGCTTGACACTGAACTTGACTGTCATTCTTCAAGTTTCAGCTTAGAATCCACAATGAGGCCTGCCTTGTTCATGCTGTCTCTACCACCCTATCCCATTATTTGTTGCCTATCTCACAGCACTTACATTAGTTTGTAATTACTTGATGTCCCCAACTTGTGAGTTTTCTGTTTCTACTGATAAATCAGCACCAGAGGGTAGGGATGATGTCCATCTTGCTCACCAGAGCATGTCCCACACTGCACGTTGAGCCTAGCAAGTAGCAAAACTCAAGAAAAATTTGATTGAATACATGGACTATGCTAGAAACTGAAGATAAAAAATGAGTAGAACACAGTTCCTTCCCTCAAGGAACTTGCGTTTTAACGGGGAGACAGAAAAAAACAGATAATGACAACATCTGGAGAAAGGAGCTATAAAGGAGCTAAGTACAAGATGCCGTGATGGTGGGGAATGACCATATAAACAGTGTAAAATTATTGACACTGGAGACAGACAAACTTGCTTGAGTCCTCAATTACCATTAAAATTATTTACTGCTAAGTAGTTCTGATGATTTGGGCAGTCTACTTAACATCTCTGAATCTTAGTTTATTCATCTGTAAAAAGGAGGTAAAGATATTTATTACCTCAAAAAGATTCTGTGAAGATTAAACAAAATTAGGCATGTAAAAGGTTATCCCACTGAATAAGAGCTAGCTGGCAACCACTTTAAATGAGTAGATTCACTACCATCAAGAATGGTGTTTATTCAGTTAGTCACTGTACACCTGGAGATCAGGATGCCTTCAAAATGCTGTGGAACTGTGAGTCTCTTCCTCTCAAACAAGTGCTTAATTTTTGCTACAAAGAGGTCAGTATTTAAAAACTCAGCTCAAAATTCTCCTTCTCCAAAAAGGCTTCTCTATCCACTTGAAGACAGTTCATCACACCCTCCTCTGAATCGTCGTTGTGTCTTATGATTGGGAGCATGTTGGTATTTTAAGGGGCCCAAATAACTATCACCACTCTGCTGTGCCCACATGTGGAAGCAAGTGAGAGACCAGCTAAAGTGGTAGCTTTATAACCAAACAGGAGGTTATAGACATAATTTGATGTAATCTCAAGGTAGACATACAAAAGAGGTGCTGAAGCCTTCCAAGCTTCTCAAATGGTAGGGGACAGACCAGAGAACATGCTCTCTGTGGACAGGTGGATTGAAAAGGAAGAGGAAGATGAGGGAGAGTGGCTGAGCTGGACTTATGTGGTCATTCCACTACCCAGGGGTCAGGGATAAGATATGAAAAATTCCCAAGGTGTTATACCAATTGGCATCCCTCTAGCTGGAGTTATGAAGGTAGTAGAGGGGTTTCCTTTTCTCTACCTTACCCCATCAGAACCACCCCAGGCTCCAGAGACAGCAGGCCTGGATTTAAGTCCTCACTCTACCACTTATAAACAGGGACCCTTCAACCTCTCTTAGTCTCCATATTCTCAGATGTAAAATGAGGATGATAATAACAGTGTCTAACCCCTAGTGTACAGCTAAAATAGAACAAGTGTGGTAATGCACTTACTACTGTATTTGGCACTTAATAAATATTCTTAATTCTTAGCTGGGATTATCTTACTCTCTGTTTGAATCTGTCATTGAGAGAGATAAGTAGATACAGAAATGAATAAATACATTAATTAAAATGCTAGAAAAGGACTATCAGGAAAGAAAATGCTTGGGTAAGATTTTTAAAAACAAGCAAGACTTCTTCATGTGGACCATGGGTCTTCCAGAAGAGGGGAGAGCCAGGGTAAGATTATAACTTTCATGGTCCCTGGGCACTGTTGCATTTTTGCTTCAATTGATCTTGTCTGATGTAAAACACACACATGCATACACACTCTACTACATTTTATGGCTGCAATGGGATGAAGACAAATATAACTCATGCTGAATTATGTTCATTTCTTCTTCTAATTTATTTTTTCTTTTAATTAAAACATTTTTGTTAGCCCCTAAAAATATCATGGTCCCTAGACACTATGCCCCTGGTGCTCAATGGGTAAGTCAGAGGTGGAGAGAACAAAGGCCAGACCCAGAAGGAGACACAACTTAGAGTGTTTGGAGAATTATAGGAAGTGTGATGTAATGAAGCCTAATCAGCTTTTGGAAAACAGTCTATGTAAGATATAGATGTTACAGCGAGACTCCAATTTTGTATGTGAAAATAAAATTAAGACAAATTTTTAATGAAACTATGCTTACCCTTACTATCTGTGATGAACTCTCATATTTTCTCTTGTGTTCATGGTTTTTTTTAGATATTGATCATAACCTACTAAATTTGTTATTTTATAAAAGGTTTGACTTGCCCTTGAAAAGCCTTGGTGCAAGAGAAAGAAACAGGAGGAGGGGTAGAGAAGGAGCCAGGGCAGGGTACGCAGGCCCTGCGCTGTGTGCTGGGTCAGTAGGCTCCATCCTGAAGGACAAGCTCTGGCCGTTCTTCACACAGAGTCGTGAAGCGATGGGATTTTTGTATTCAAAAGGTGGCTGTGAAGGACAGACTGAAGGAAGACTAGGCTGAAAGCAGAGAGCCCACTAGTAAGGAAGCGACCAGAATTACCTGGTAAGAGATGGGGAGTTTCAAAATAAAGAGGTGGCTCCAAACAAGTGAGGAAGAGGCAAGAGTTAGAAAACATTCAGAAGGTCAAGTACTCTTGGCCCCTTGGCATTTATTTCAGTTTCATTTCATAGAAGAAAACCAGAAGGCAAAGAAAAGCCTCTTACGCTCCCCATTCTCCCATGAGGCTTACTTAATTTTCTTAGCCAAGAGGACACAATTTCAATTGGTCAGAGAACTAGTTCTAGAGTTAACATTTCTACTCCAGGCTGCATCATTTACCAGCTGGGAAAGCCAAAATAACCCCTCAACTCTGCGATTCTCAATTTCCCCATCTGTAACCTGGGATGATGATAGTATTTTCCTTACAGGGTTATTGGAAGCACTAAATGGGGGTGAATAACATATAAAGTGCTCCGCACACTGCCTGCATACAGTAAGGTACAGAATCAATGGGCACTATTTTAAAAATTGAAAATTATATCCAAGATGTTGGCGAGGTTGCGGAGAAAGGGGAACCCTCCTACACTGTTGGTGGGAATGCAAACTGGTGCAGCCACTCTGGAAAACAGTATGGAGATTCCTCAAAAAGTTGAAAATGGAGCTACCCTACGACCCAGCAATCGCACTACTGGGTATTTATCCTAAAGACACAAAGGTAGTGATCCTCAGGGGCACGTGCACCCGAATGTTTATAGCAGCAATGTCCACAATAGCCAAACTATGGAAAGAACCTAGATGTCCATCAACAGATGAATGGATAAAGAAGATGTGGTATATATATACAATGGAATACTATGCAGCTATCAAAAGAAACGAAATCTTGCCATTCGCAACGACATGGATGGAACTGGAGGGTATTATGCTGAGCGAAATAAGTCAATCAGAGAAAGACAATTATCATATGATCTCTCTGATATGAGGAACTTGAGGGGCAGGGTGGGGGGTTGTGGGGGGTAGGGAGGGAAAAATAATGAAACAAGATGGGATGGGGAAGGAGACAAACCATAAGAGACTTCTAATCTCATAAAACAAACTGAGGGTTACTGGGGGGTGGGAGGGTAGGGATAGGGTGGATGGGTTATGGACATTGGGGAGGGTTTGTGCTTTGGTGAATGCTGTGAAAGATGTAAGCCTGATGAGTCACAGACCTGTACCCCTTGGGCAAATAATAAAAATTAAAAAAAAAGAATTATATCCATATTCTGTAACTTTGGGGGGAAAGGAGGTGAATCTAATGTTTTCGTTAAAAGAAAAAACAAAGGCCTCTCTCTGTCAGGAAAGCAAATTATATAGTTCCTTCTAGCTGGATATGTGTGTTTGTGTGTGAGACACACATTTTATTACTTTGGAATCACGCAGCTTATACATTCCATCTCACCATTAGCTCTTAACCTGACCCTGTGTGTAGTGTCTTGTACCTTTAAGTAATCTTCCAGGTCATGCTTTTTAAAGGTTGCAAAATATTATATCATGGAGCAGTAGCAAGTACCAGCAACCATTAGAATCTTGGGTTGTTTCCAGTTGAATCCCATGGATTTATTATTTTCAGGTTATTTAAAAATCATCCATCAAGTTCTCCTAAGTTTCCCTTGCTCCCTTTCTTCCTGCTAGTTTACTGTTCTTGTGAAGAGAAGGAGGCGGGGGTGGGGGGCGGATACACACACATCCAAAGCCTTTGAAATGTCTGCCGTCTTCCAAGAGCTGTGAGTGGTGCAGTAATGAATTGCTTTGAGGTTAAGTTATCTGACTGTCTTGTTATGAGAGATCAAACCTGAAGGTGCGTGTTTGCTTCCAATTAACACCAACCGTTGGGATTTGAAAAATCATGTATTTCATTCATTAACCTTCAGGATGGCATTCAGAGGGGAGAATGTTTGAATTTACAACCTACAAATTATAAATTCATCAAAAGCAATAACATTATTGTAATGCTCATGTTAAGGACCATTAGTATCCTTAGTCTCTACGGTAGATCACGAGGAGACTGTGTCTGCCCCGAGGACATCTTCTCTAGTAATAAGAATTTTTTTTATCCTCTGCAGTGGTTAAGAGATTTCCACATGCCTATTCTCTTGTCATCTTCACCATAACCCCCGAAGGAAATAGGCCAGAGGTTGTTATTCTCATTTGATGGATGAAAAAACTGAGTCTCAGAGAGATCAAGGGATTTGCCCAAAGTGACACTCTAACGAAATGGCAAAGCCAGAACTTGAAATCAGAACTTTTAGCTCCTAGCCCTCTTGTCTTCCCAACTCTCCAGGTTTGCTTTTTCTAGTACATAGAGAGGGCCATTATGGGCCAGAGTGTGAAGCAGGTGATTTTATTTCCTGGCCCGCTGTCTTTTAGGCTTTGCTGGAAACATCCACTAATGTTTTTAGGGACACGCATGTAGGACTCTTCCTTGTCCATCCACTCTTGCCTCATACAGACTGGGAATGGGAGGTATAGCAGGGTGGGGAGGGTAAGCAGCACTGTAGCATATCTTAGAAGATCAGAGATTTTAACATCAGACATACAAAAGTTTACATCCCAAATCTGAAATCTTCTACCTTTGGGACCTTGGCCTACTTAAAATTTTCATTCCTCAGCTTTGTCATCTGCAAAAGAGTGACCACAATACCTAGTTGTGAAGATGAATCATCTGGAATGATTTCAAAAGCACGTGCTAGAACATGTGACTAAACCTGACTTCAGTAATAAGATCATTTAAATATTTCACTTAAATCCAGAAGTAGGCTTTTCCAGGTTGGTTCATCAAGTCATTTGAGGATATCATGGCTTGGGGTCAGCCTGTCTTTTGCTTTGCTTTGCTTTGCCTTTTCTTCATGGTGAACATCAGATCATCACATAACGATAAGACTCAAAGCAGGAAAGAAGGGGTTGGGTGTTCTCCTTGTCCATCTCTCACTCTTGTTATATTAGGGCAGAGTGGGGGACAGGTCTTTTTAGGAAACTTCCAGCAAACTTCTCTTTCATCTCCTTGGCCAAACTAGATCATGTGCCCATTTCCACACCTACAAAGGAGAATGGGATTGTCATGTCTAGTTTAAGCTACCCATTGGTTATCCTTTAGGGCCTGGGCTAGAGTCATCCTTCCTCAGGCACATCTCAACTTCAATATGAACAAATAAGCAAGGCAGGAGGGGGAGGTCAGCACCTATTGAGGAGGTACCCAGCTGGACTACCACAGAAGGTTTTGTGGTTACTAGAAAAATTGACTGCAAAGAGCCTAGCATTTCACCTGGCACATAAAATGTCTCAGTGAATGCCTCACTTTGTTATCAAATTTGCACATTAGCTCCCCATCCAATAATTCTGTGACATTGGGCTCATCATTTAACCACTCCAAGCTGGTTTCCTCATCTTCAAGCTGGGGATAAGAATTGCTACTTCATAGAGTTGCTGAGAAGGTAAAAATGAAATAATATCTGAGAAAGCATTTTCTAAGTTATGGAGTGCACTGGAAATATAAAATATCATATTTAAAATTTAGGGTCAAAGCTACAAAGTCACTTAAAGCAGGGTCAGGCTGCAACATCGTGACAGATATTCCTGTAAAGCTGATAGCTGAATGTAAGGTTTTCATGTGTTTGGCAATGTCATGCTGATATACAGAATAGAATATACAGAATATACAGAAAAGAATATACAGAATACCAGTCATCTCAGTGTTCTGGACATTTAAAAATAAATTACCGCTTTGATTCTGAGCCATCTTGTATTTAAATATAGTGTAATGCAAGACAAAGCAAAAAAAAGTTCCAGTGCATTTAAACTGAAGCATAAAAGGGACTAACTTCTTTGCTGTTTTCTTTCTCCAAATTTCCTCTCCCTCCCCAACACCCGAAATCGCCAGTGATGTCAGTTGGCTCCCTGCTCCCCAAGTCCTTGGGCCCCAAGACCCAGTAAAAAGGTCAAGTTTCTGAAATCCAGTTGCCAAGAATACTACTCTGTTCCAGACACTTAAATGCATGTATTTCCTTTCATGTTTCCAATAGTACTACGAGGTGCTTATTTTTATTCCCATTTATCAGGGAGAAAACCAAGGTTCACTGGGATTAGGTTACTGGCTAAAGTTACATTGCAACAAATGCAGGTGCTTAGATTTTTACTTAGTGCTTCTCAGTTCTGAAGCTTGTGCCACATCCATTCTTCTACTTTCCAACCTTTTCCATAAAGTTCTATCCAACTGAACAGCAAGGAAATGTTGTTCTACCTCCTGGCTTCTTTGCCTGACCCATCTACACAATCAATGTTACAAACACTCAGTTTGCTCTAGAATTCCCTTTGAAAGACTCTTTATCAGTAGGAAACTATCAGACGGAGCTCTGATGCTTGGACCACCTCTAGAACAGCCCACATGTACCCATCTTCACAAGGCTTTGGACACAGAAATATTTATTGGAACATGATCCTTGGGACAGAAACACTGGTGTCTATACTATAATGAGATCTTTAAATTAACATATTCAGTCTCTAGTGTTTCTAAGAAATAATATCTTACATGCTGAGTTACTGCATTTAATATTTAAAAGATATTGGTTCAGAAGGTTTTGTTATGCCTATTTTATAGATTAACAAATACAAACCAAGACTCAGAAATACTATATGATAGTGCCAGTATTACTCATCTTAAAGAATAAAAGTTATCAGTTGCCACAATAGTGCTCCCTGACACACAACCTCTACATCTCAGTGGCATGCAACATTAAGTGTTTATCATGTGCCAGGGTCATTGGAGATTCCTGTTTTTGGCTGAGCCCTCTCTATATCTTAAGAGTTGGCTGGCTGGTGACTGATCTAGAGAGGGCAGTGCAAAGTTACATTGGCAAAGGGTGTGCTTATAAGGAAGCGTAAGAAATCGGTATCAGGGAAGGGTTTGTGCTATGATGAATGCTGTGAAAAGGGTAAGCCTGATGATTCACAGACCTGTACCCCTGGGGCAAATAGTAGAAAAAAAAAAAAGAAAGAAAGAAATCGGTATCAGCATTGTGTTCTACCACTAGAGACTTTTAAAGTATCATTGATTATCATTGATGTTTTCTAAGCAGTATTGTAACAGGTGTGCCCCTGCAACAAGATGCCAGGTCACGTCTATAGTAATACTCCAAATTTTAAGACTCTAGAATCAGATCCCATTCTGTGAAGTGTTCCCCCACTGTATCTGGGAGCTCCTAAGCTTCACGCGGACTTGTGTTCCTGAACCAGTCTTCTTGCCACAGTGGAAGCAGTGGCATCCATTATGTTCTTCCTCTCCTTAAAGCTAGCCACAGGAACCTCTTGATTGTTACTCTTGAGGAGATTCCTTATCACACTGTCTGGGTGTTTGCCACCAGTGCTCTCTTCTGTAGTTCTAAAAATGCCACGTTCAGTTATGGGACAGGGGCTAGGGTCTGTCCAGAGTTGACATGCAGGCCCTCTCTCCAGCTCTGTGCTGCACTTTGACACCAAGACCTTACCTCTTCAGGTCTGCTCAAGGTTTTCTGCTTCTCCTCTCTGCTCATCATCATCTGCTGCAAAAATTCAATAAGAACAAGTGAAAAAAAAAAAAGTAAGTAAGTAAGTAAGTAAGCCACTTCTAAACACAGCTCCAGTTTAAGGAAAGTTTATGAATCCAAATGTAACAGCTGCCTTCGGGTTAATCGTGGCTTCATACTGTCCCAAGACAAAGGTTAGGCATCTGTTTCACATTTGCACTACTAAAGGCTCTATTTTTCTATTTAACTCATTTTTAATATTTAATACTTACCTTGGGGAGTTCCAGTGTTTTATGCCTGATCCATTTTGATAATGTATCCTAAAGCAAAAAAAAAAAAAGTCCTAGAGGCAAATGCAGTTCTTCTAGTGACTCTAAACTTGAAATTTTACTTAGCAATTATCTGTTCAATCCTATCCTATCTTTATTCTGTCTTCATCCTTCTCTATCCTGGTCACATTCATATTAAATTTTCAAAATTTTAGGGCCAGGTCTTGACTACAGCACATATTTCTGAGTGATGAAAATGTGGGGAATGTGTTGGAGGTATGATACCCAAGATAGTTTTCATCATGCCTTTTGGCTTGGAAGTCCACACCAATTGGATCAGTTTTGTCATTGCTTTGGCAAGAGGACTATTAAGAATTCATTTGTCACAGTACTAAATTTCTGTACTATAACCTAAGTAGTTTGAGATATATGCTGTTGACATTGGTTCATTGGTTCAATAACATCACTTTAGCCTCTGCTTCAGTGTTCCACAATGGCTGCTCTAGTATGCAGGGTCCCATCCTTATTTAATGTAGGAAGAGTCGAAGGAAGGGGAGGGAGGAGGTGCCAGTCATATCTCTCTTTTATTAAGAAAATCCAAAACTTTCTTAAAGTACCCAAACAAACATCCCCTATGCGTTGGTAACCAAAACTGAGTTCCTTGCAAGGCAGTCAAGGAAGATGAGCAGTTGTCTCACTTGGAACCTAAATGAAGACAAAGGGGAAGGTGGTGGGGATTGGATGCTAGGGTCACTGGACCAGTATCTTCCTCAAAGAACAAATGGATCACAGCTCAGTTTTTGAGTTTCAATTATTTCAAGTTCATAGCTAGATAATAATCTTGACATTTAGGTTTGTTGGGAGAAAAAAGAGAGATGTTCATTAAATTGTCAAAGTTTCAATTACATAGTCATACCAAAGCTTGATCAAGTAAGGTGGACTTCTAACAACCAGGAAAGGAAATAAATGTCCAAAAAGTAGTAAGGAAATTTGTAGGTCAAGATAACACTCCCCTACTCCCCAGGCCTTGACCAAGACCAGAGGAAAAGAAGCAAATGAAGGCTTGACACAAATCCTAGACCAACCAAGGGAAGACCCTACAACACCTGAACTAATATCTATAGTAAGCCCTGATCAGACTACTGTATCCACCTGTCTGTGCTTTGTAGAGAATTAAAAAGATACATGTGCTGGAACTGGTACTGTAGGGAAGACATTAGAGCCAGAATCAGATGCTAAAAGTAGTTTTCACAGTCTCCTAAGGTAATGCTGAAGTTTCAGGGTTACAGAGTGAAGGGTTAAGTGTCTTGGCAAGATTCTACTTGGGCCTTCTGAACTGAATTAAATAGTGCCCTGCTCCCAAATGCATGTCCTTCTGCAATCTCAGAATATAACCCTATTTAGAAATAGGGTCCTTGCTGCTGTAATTAACTAATGTGAGGTCATACTGGTGAACGCTTAATGAAGTATGACTAGTATCCTTATAAAAAAGGAGAGACCCAGAGAGTGACACACTCAGAGGGAAAAAGATATGAAGGCACACAGGGATAGCACCATGTGATGACAGAGGCAGAGATGGGGGCAATGCAGTTGCAAGCCAAGGAAGGCCAAGGACTGCCAGAAGTTGCCAGAAGCTAGGAAGAAATAAGGAAGAGGTTCTTCCCTGGAGTCATCAGTGAGGGGAGTGTGGCCCTGCCAACATCTTGATTTCAGACTTCTAGCCTCCAGAGCAGTGAGACAATGCATATCTGTTCTTTTAAGCCCCTTGGTGGAGGTACTTCATTGTAGCAGCTCTAGGGAACTAATACAGCTTCCTATAACCTTACATTGGAGAGGTTGACATGTCTGCCCTGCCTCAGACACATCTCTTCCTACCAGCCCTCAAGTGTTACTCACCCAACAAAGGGCTCACTGAGCCTTCAACTCAGTCCCCTATGGGGACTCTTCGGTGCTCTCTTTTTCCAGAGTCCATTCCAGTGGGGGTGGAGGGTGGAGGGGAGTATAGCAGAAGGAGCATAGCCAGCTGCCAACTTACCTTTTCTACATTTCATGTGAGGAGTATCCAATAGCAAGTTATCTCCCAAGAATTCCTCAAGATTAGGAATATGGCTGTGCTTAATAATTTGGATGCTCCCATCATCCTTCATTTCCCCTCTCTATTGCAGTTGACAATCAGTGATCATCAAGCCCCATCGTTTCTACCCCTAATTTCTCTCCTCTAAGTCCTTTCTTCCTCTGTCCTCTACTATTGCCCCACTCAAAATCTTCATTTTTTTTTTCTCCTTCCTAATGGGTCTCATTGCCTTAAGTCTTACCCTTCTATATTGGTCCCCTACACTATAGCCACAAGAATCTTTCTGTAACAAAGGTTTTATCACTTGCTGTCCTTGTGCAAAACCCTTCCATTGCTTCTCATTGGCTTCAGTTCAAAGTCACACAGCATACTCTCAGTTATCTCTCCAAGAAGCAGACACCAAGGCAGAATTAGAAGTGCAAGAGATTTGTGGAAGAAAACATCTCTGAGGCATAAGGGGAAAAGAGTAACTTGGGTAGGCAGAGTGTCAGTCTCTGGTGCAGATTGGGCATCTGTGAAACAGAGGAAGGGATGTGCTGGAGACTGCAGTACAGCTCCAAGAAAGTCATAGTCAGTCCAGATGGGGAGCCCAAGTGCAAATATTGCTCTTTAGAGGAGTCCTGTGTTGAACACAGGAAGGCTCAGCTCTTGGTACCCCTGCCAGGCTCAGACACTGGCTGGGAGCGTCTCTGTGAACATGAGGCCTTAATGTGAACCCAAAAGTGTGGTGGCTGGAAGCTATCAACCAGCTAATACTCTTGGTAGCAGGATCTCTCTTAGAAGGGGAGTTGGGTGGCCCACTGCTGGGGCCACCACAAACAAGGGCCTCCTTCATCTGATCCTTACAAATGTCCCCCAAACCTCCTCTTTTAGCTCCATAGTAAAGACCCTGAGTTCAACTATAGAGCAACTGGAGTGGGGCATATTCTCTTGCTTTGACACCTCTGTGCATACATTACTACTTCCCTGCCTCAAGTATTCTCCTCCTCCCATCTAGTTACCTGGATAACTCTTCTTCCTATATGTGTGATTTGGTTTATATGTCCATTTCTCATCACTAGCCTCTGATTTCCTTGAGGGCAGGGCTTTCTTTGTTCATATATTCATTCCCAATTGAAAAGCACAAGTTCCTAAGTTTTGTGAGAGTTCAGTAAATCATGGATGGACGGACAGATGGATGGATGGATAAAAATAGTATCTTCCAGAATATCATAAAATCCTTGTATCCGAGGAGATTGTTGGAAGTTGCATCATCCATTTGTTGCCAGGGAAGTCCCTAATCTATCTTAGATAGGTGAGAATTTCTGAAGCATTTCAACATTGACAAAGATAGAGATTTCTCCAGTACTGCCAGTGATCGTGTTTCTTAATGTCTAACTTCAATCTCCCTTAATGTCATTGTTAAGCCTAAGAACCAAATTAAGAATAATGCCAGCAATGCTCAGGCAACAACTTATCACACTCATCCTAAAGCAAGTTATATATTTGTTATTCTTGAAATACAAGTAAGTATCTGACCAGCATAATTGTATCTGTCTACACAAGTGACAAAATTAAAACTAATGTATGTACCATAGCACGACAATTAGCTTAGTGGGACTAATCTTGGTTACTTTTTTATTTCTGTTGTCACGGTCAATCATCATTTGTTTCCGTAAGAGTCTTCTGCCTTCTTTGAAGTCACCAGTGCCATCAGTAGCTAATAATTTGCTAGAAGTCCCATAAGTAGGCTTGATTTTTGTAACACCAGCCATGTTTATACACCAGCATCAGCAGCCAAGATAAAAGCTAACAAAAGATGATCTTCCTCAATAAATCATAACAATTCATTTTGTTAATTGTTTTCCATAGATATTAGAAGCTGTTTCTTTGGAGTCTTCCTTCTTCTTCTAGAATCTAACCATATTCACTGGGCCTAGATAAGTAGGATCCAGAGGAAGAGAGATGAATGGAGAGAGGCTAGTGCTGTGATTGCTTCCACTGTAGCCACGTAGGGACTGCTATTTGGGAACTTCAGAAGTCATGGGGGACAACTGAGGAGGAAGCCGTAAAACTGATGAGATTTTTTCTTAAATCTCAAATTGAGATCAAATGAAAGAAACAACAACAACAAAATCAGCACAAAGAAGCATATCCTTATTTTAGTCCTAGATTGATGAGATCTGAGTTATGCTTACAAAACATCTGGATTTTCTAAATGCTACACAACATGAGAGAACATTGACTCTCATCAACTCTTTTGCAGATCATCACCCAGTGATGCCACTTCCAGTGGCCAGATGAACAGGATAACCCATAGCTACACAATTGGGTGAGATGATATCATTAGGAGGGCTTCCTAAGGAATGACTTATGAAATGTTGAAACAAATATAAATTGTTATTATGGCATTAGAGGGAACTCAGAAACTCTAGGTCTAGGTGAGAGTGCATCTTTTCAAAGGGTTTTCTTAGTAGGGATCAGATACCTAGTACAAGGTCCCCACTTTACAAAGAGTTTTTCAAACACTTTCTAGATGTTAAAGCCATTTATATTTTCACCTGTTTCCATGATAATTTTTCATCTCTTTCTTCTTGCCCTCCCTTCTTCTCCCTCTTCTTTCCCTTGCTTCCTCCTTATCTCATTCCTTTTCTCCCCCTCCTCTATCCCCCTTCAAAACTCCAATGCACTGTTATTTTGAAAATCTCAGAAATCCAGCTATTTCGATAGAAAATACTTATCAGAATGTAATTTTAGAAGTATATAAATATAGATATAGACTCAAGAAGAGATCTCCTTAGCATCTAGAGGAGCTAAAAGACAATTCAGACTTTGCCAAACAACCATTGTGTATCTGCCCCAGGCCATGTGCTGGGGCATGGAAATGAGTAAGAGCTAGTCCCTGCTCAGATATATTGAAGTGCAGTGGGACAAATACTATGTTGGATTTATATACTGCTATATCGTGTATGTAGTAGAAGGACATAAGAGAAGAAACCCAAGAATTCCTTCTTGGAAGTGATGTTTGAGATGAACTTTGACTTCACTAATAGTGGTTGACAAAGAAAGAGAAGAGAGGGTCTTGGTTGGGCCAGTGGAAGATCATGAGCATAGCACAGAGAAGAGAAAATAGTTTCACAGAAGTAGTTCGGTAAATAAGGAATTGGTAAAAACTGAGACTGGAAGGGGAGGCAGGGTCCAGATCCGTGAATGTTGTTGTGGTTCTACCTCATGGCTTGAATTATCCAGTAGTCCATGAGGAATCGACGAAGCCTTTTTAAGAATAAGAGCGAAATGGCCACTTTATCATTATAGGAAGATCACTCTGGCAACAGTATGATGGACAGCTGGGAGTGAGGGAGGAGCATAGGGCCTCAAGTCAGTGAAACCACCAAAGAAACTATTGCAGTAGTCCAAGGAGAGATGGTGATGTCTGAGGTAGGTAATGGATAGAAGACGGAGATAGCAGGGAACTCTCTAGGACTTGATGATCAATGGATATGGGGCTAAGAAAGGAGGAAGTTCTGGTTTGGGGACTATTTACTGTGGTGGGAGATATGGGAGCAGGAGAAAGTCTGAAGTGAGGGGAGGAAGAAGAAGTTGTATTTAATTTTGGCCACGCCAAGTAAGTCTGAAGTGCTATGGAGATGGCCAAATGGGTAAGTCCAGAAAGCAGTTGTTATTGGTCAATAGCTGGAAAAAAAAAAAAAGAAAGAAAAAGAAAAAAAAGAAAAAAAATCAAAACCCAAAGAAAAACAACTAATCATGAAAAAGGGATTGGAAGTCGTTGGGATATACATGACCTGTAAGCCCTGAGGATAGAGTCATTGTATGTGGGAATCATTGCTTTCTCTCATCTCAGGCTGAGCAAAACCAATTCCCTCTTTTTCATTTGTGATAATCACTAACATGTGTAGAATCCTTAACATCCCACAAAGTGCTTTCACAAACTTTATTTTTTTTAAAATCTCATTTCTGATGCCACTTTCCCTTGTACATATTACCCATTTTGCCCACCAGGGGCATGAAGTCAAGAGGTCAAGTGGTTTTCTCTGTGACACACAGCTAACAAGAGGCTAGGGCAACAAGTCTGGTCTTCTGGCTCTAAATTTTTGACAAGCTTATGTTTCATTTTGTGTTGGTTTCCCTCCTATGCCATAAGTTTGGAGAAGTATCTTATATACCATTGAATCATGCCTGGCAGTGTTTAGCATATAATAAATAATAAACACTCATATCATAAATTAATACATTTTTGCCATCATTTTAAAACTATATTCCTTAGTTCAATTTCCCCCAGGTTTATTTTGATCAAACAATTTCACACTTGAAAGGGAGAGTAGTCTGAGCCAAACTAATTTTCTCTTCCTCTGTATGTAGATGACCTTGTTCATTCCTTTATTACAGAACTTGATGTACAGAATTGTGATCATTTGTGTGCCTGTATCCTACCTTAGACTGTGAGCTTCTGGAGGCCAAGGGCACCATGAGTTAATAATTAAATAAGCCTATCATTTGCTTAGTTATTGTCAGTGGCCACACAAACCCCTCACCCGTTCCTGGCCACAGCCTCTCTGATACTCTGGTCTGAATCTTGTACGAGTCTCCATTGCAGTAATTAGATTATTAGAGTGTAATTGTCTGTTTGCACCCCCCTACAAGACTGTGAGCTTCTCAAGACAGAAATCATGTCAGTTTATATCTATGTCCCCAGCATTGAGATGCAAATAACTACATGACAGCAAGTTAATTACTATCAAGGAGACCTCTGCATGGAATAGAATCAATACTTATTCACTGAAAAAAATGAATGAGCAAATGCAAGATAAATTTAGTTCTAAAATGCCAGAATGTGGACCTTAGAAACTAGTTCTTTCTCTTCATTTATTTGCAGATGACAAAAGTAAGACCTAGAAGAGATAAGGCACGAGTATCACAGGGTCCCATACAATCAGTCAGTGGCTCTAGGACCCTTGTCCCTACACTATGCAGAGAGTGAACCAAGGCATGGGCGAGTGCAGGGGGAGCAGTACATATTGAAAACATTCTATGTCTGCAGCACCTAGCAGGACACACAGAGAAGGAGGGGGAAAAAAGCAAATGTAAAATGAAGTGTGACCATTCTTGTCAGTTAAGCCAAAGTGAATGAATAAAAGAACATCATTTCAAATGGAGGCATGCTTTGGCTGAAAGAGAAGTTTGAGGCTTTAAAAGCTTCTCAAAGATGTGTATCATTTTAGCAAGACAACAACAACAAAACCCAACAGCTTTCAGTGTTTGTATTTCAACACAGAATTAGAGGCAATGTTTAAATATGACAAGTACCAGCAATGCCAGAAGCAATTACTGCATGGTTTTCCTGTTTCTTCCCCAAAGGCTCTTAGAAGATGGAGCACCCAGAGCCAGAAAAACTAATAACAGTAACCCCCGATACATTGAGCGCTCAGTATATGCCAAGTATCATTGACTAATGCAGCCTGATAGTGACCCCATGGAATAATACTATTATGCCTATTTTAGCTATGGGGGAACTGAGACACAAGTTACCGTTGGTCCCACACTTGGTAAATGTAAAACACCAGGATTTACTCCTAAATATTTCTGATTCCAAATCTATCCTGTAAACCACCCTAATGACGCTGAAGACAAGTTTGACCATTACTGCCTGTGAGAAACCCAATCGGAGGACCACTGTGGTAGGCTGAATATGCCCTCTTCAAGTCATGCCAGCCTCATCCTTCTCAACCCTAGTATATGTGACAAGCTTCTGGGAAAGGCATTAGGCAATTGGAACATGGAAACATTTGTGGGGGATTGGGAAAGGGAAGAAAAAAGGTCCACAAGTCGCATGTATGTCTCTGGCAATTAATAACATTCTAATAATTAATTTTTAGTGGAGCACTTTTCAACCTCTGAAGGAAGGGCTATCCAATAGAATCCGTTTCAGCCTGACAGGGACCTGGGAAGAAGGCAGAGAGAGTTGGTCATCTTTCTCCACTCCATAAAAGTTGAAACTGAAGTTAGTGGATTTAAAATATGGCCTAGAATGAGCAAATCAGAGTGGGATTGGACCTCCAGGCTCTGGACCTGCAAGCCATGCTCACTTAAACATGCTGTTCAGAGCATGCTTTTTCTTATGTGAGAGAAAGAAAAAGGACAGTTAGCATTTGTTGAGCGTCCCTCGTCTGCCATGCACTTGGCTCTCCCACATTCCATAGGGTATCTTATTGAATGATCCCAACTCTGCCATTGCCTCTATTTTACAGACCAGGAAGCTGAAGCTTAGAAAACTGTCCTAGTTACCTGGCTAGTAAGACACAGATAGACTCAGAAATCTGGCCTCAGCCCCTGCACTCAACTGCCTCACCACTGCAGTTTCCTGTCTCTGTCCTCCTGTCTCTACCCACAGCTGGCTGGTCACAGCCCCGGGGGAACAGCCAGAGCTCTAGAGTAGGGCAAGCTAAATGGGCCCATTGGGGTTTCCTCTTAGAGTTGTCTTTAAAATACTCTGTTGCCTCCTTTTATACACCTTCAGATCCGTTTCCTCCTCCTAGGTCTTTTATTTTTGAGGTATTTTTAGTATTCCCACTTTGCAGAAGAGGGAACTGATGTTCTAAGAGGTGAAGTAATTCAACTGAAGATCACTCAGCAGGTGTACAGCAAAGTCGGGGTTCATGCCCCAAAGTTCATGGTTTTTCTACTACACTATGAAAGTCAAATGATTATCAGAAGACTGCCTAATAACCACAGCCATGGAGTAAGGGACTTGAATGGCACTGAAGAATGTTTTACTCAAGCTTGAAAGACAGAATGATCTTACTAGCTCTTAACATCTACATTATCTGAGTTCAGTTTCTTGATCCTCTTCTTAGTTCAGAGGATGATTTATCCTGATGGCTTCTGACCTTTCAAGATCCCTCCACACATGCAACTAATACAGTCATTAACTTTTTTCTTTTTAAGCCAGTGCTAGCTACTCTAACAGAAATCCCCAAAATTAGGTGCTTAACATGATAGCTGATTTCTTCCACAGGTAAAATGCAAAGAATGCTTGATTGGTAAGCTGCGCTCCTCCACGTGGTGATTCAGGGACTCAGACTTATTTCATTTTGTTCAACATGTGGCTTCCAAGGTCACCATGGCCACTTGCCTAACATCAGGAAAGGGGGGCAAAAAAAAAAAAAAACATGGATGAGAGGGTTTTGTTTTGTTTTGTTTTTTGTTTTGTGCTCTAAACCTAGAAGTGGTAAAAATCCTTCTAGGCACATTTCATTAGGGGCAACTCAGTCACATGGCTGCAACTAACTGCAAAGAAGTCTGGGAAAGGTAGTCCTGCTGTGTGCTCAGGAGAATGAGGGTGTGCCTCAGGGACCATGACCTACCTCAGGCACAGTGAGCCTAGATGACTTTCTTACAGTTTCCTTTCTCCAGTCAAAATTTGATTGTATTTTCTTGAGAACATGTCCAGTTCTTCATGAGCCATCTCCTAATGCCTCACTTCCTTCCTGCAGGTGCCACAACCCGTCGTCACATTGTTCCCTCCTCAATCAGTGAGTTAGGCCCCTAAAACTTCCTGGTGAGAGAATTTGTAGTAGGAGAGTTTATGAGCCTTTGAGGAAAAACTAATTTATAAAAGCTTATACAAATAATTTTTTTGATGATATAAAATGCCTAACAGTGGAACCAGGGCATTTCTTCCACAAACATGCATTTGCCAGAAATGTCACATTATGTTTCTAGTGTTAGATTAAATGTGACTTTGATGTCATTCCACCAAACCAGCAGAAAAGTCAACCCAATCATTTTAAGAGTTCCCTCTCCTTTCATCTTCTCTCCAATATCTCCCCTCGGACCATTACACAGTCCTTGTAATGGGCTCCTTGCTGAAGTCTTGCCATTCTTAGATTCATCTTCTAAATTGCCAGAGGTAGATCCTCTTCTCAAAACCCTTCTACTCCTTAACTCCCCTGATTGTCTCCTGCCTCTTCCCACCTTATGCTTTATGTTCTAGTGATACGTGCTGATATTCCCACTTACTCTGTTTTTGCTCATGCTGTTCCCTCTGCTAGGCATGACCTTCCCAAATGTCTTCATTTGCCAAAAATAAAGGTGGTGCCTCATGGTAACTATGAATTCTGGTGTCAGACAGCTGGAGTTTAGATTCTGCTTCGCCTATTCACTAGTCGAGTGACAATAGTGAAACCATTTAACCATCTGTACTGGGAGCCTCTCATCTGTAAAATGGATAGTAATACCGACTTCATAACATTCACATGGACATTTCATGAGCCAAGACATGTAAAAAGCACTTAGATTACTGCCTGGCACACAATTTATGCTCAATAAACCTTGAGTGTCATTATTAACTCCTACTCAAACTGTAAGACTCATATGAGTCATCTCATTGAAAGAGGTTTTGCTGAACTTTTATCTCTGCTGTCATGTGCTCAGTGCATTCCTTTCAATTTTGGTATTTACATATTATTGTGAAATTATCAGGTTAGGTGTCTTTACACCATAAATCTTGGGGAAAAGGGACTAGATTTTCATTCCCCGTTTACTCACAGTGCTTAAAAAACAATACCTGGTATGTAGAAGGTGCTCAATAAATGTTGATCAAGCTTAATTTATGAACATAAATGCTATCCTCCAAGCTTGTGTCAATACATGCAAATTCACAATGATTTATTCAAACCTTTATATTTTCAAGTAGCCCACAGCTTAGCTTGGGATAAACACCAACCAAATGATCCTTCATGAATATAGTAAACATTGGTTTCTATGTTACTGAAAAGAGCACTCAGCCATACCATTATACTTAATGGCAAACAGTAGGAGATATATATAGACATATAGTTTGTACTTCATACTTTTATTAAATAACAACTACCTTACATTAACAATTTGTGTTGTTATTCTGTATAAAGAGATAAAGAAAACGTAGTAGGTGCTATTCTCTATATTGTATAAAATAGGTTTCTTTTATGCATACTAGTTTCAAATACACATATGCATTTCATATACACATATAATTTGTATTACCCTGCACAGTCAAGAATAGAACACCTCAGTAACTCAGATAAAAGTTTTTGTTGATTTTCCTTATGGCCTATTTTGAGGAGTGAACGTAAGACACCTATGCCTATAGCCCTCTATACTCTTTCTTTTATCCACATTTTACTTTCCTCCAAAGAGATAGAAAATTGGAGATAATGATTACAGTCTGTAGGAAGGTGGATTTTGGTTGAGGATCACAAAGAATGTTGTAACAAACAGGTTCCTTGCCAGGAAGTGAATGGCCTACTTCTGGGAGGATTCAAACAAGACAAGCATGACTCTGGAAGGGACGTTAGATAAAAGAATTCTAGGCAAGAAATTTGAAGCAGATGCATATTAAAGACCCTAATGACATCAAGAATAAAAGGCTCTATTATTCCGTACTTCTTAATTTAACTAGTGCCTAGGGTCACTCATTAAGAATAATGAGAAAAGAGGATTCATGCCTAACAGAGTGCTGGGTGTAGAAACTTGAGAAGCTGAACCTTGAGCCTAAGGATATGAGTGGTCAAGAGTTGGGTTAATGCAGAAATGAAGGAGGGGGCAAGGGTCAACTGAGGGAATAAAGTTAGTGGGGCTACTTGTTTTTAGTAGAAATAATAATAATACATAATGTTTATTGAGTATTTACTGTACTTAGAATTATGCTAAGCACATTTCATACAAAATTCCATCTAATCCCTGGAGTAACCTTTTAATTAGTTACTAGTTACTTGTTCAGATAAGAGTGTGGAAGCTTGTCCTGTGGTAGAGACAGGACTTCATTCAAGATCTGTCTGACCTTAAAACCAGTGCCTGTAAGACTTCCCCTAACAGAACTAAGCCGGCTGTAGCACCCTCTACAAGTGCTAATGGACAAGGTACTGGCTACTCAATGCATGGAAAGACTGGCCTGGCTTAAATGTACAAAGTCATAGGCAAAGACGATAGGTTTGGGAATCCTAACATACATAGTGCAATGACTGAATAAAACAGAAGTCAATGATGGCCAGATTCAAGGGTGGGTTTTATTTGATTTTTAAATTTATTCATTATTAAACAATCAGGCAACATCACACATCATACAAAAGTTTAGATTTCTAGTGTCTCTTAGAAAAGCCAAAAGATCTGTCCACTCTGAGACCTCCATTGGCTAGCGCTGAGAAGGAGCGGTCCCCTTGTATACAGAGTGTATGTATATATTTCACGACAGCTGTCACCATTCCCTTTTGTCTCCCTGCTTTTGTCCTGCTGGGGTCACTATCACTCCCTGCCTAACCCTCTTAGGCATTTGAACTGAAACCCATAGACCAATACTACACAGCCATTCTAATAAGTCTCCAGGTGTCCCCACTTCTTAATAAAATGTCTAGTTATGCTATTTTTACTGTTCTACTTCAAAAATTGCTATATATGAATATAAAACACATGCAAAGTAAAATGCCAGGTTTAGCTCCAGGGGTTTCAAGAAAAAGTGACACATTTTTAACCTAGCACTTTAAAAGATATCATCAGCTGTTTCAAGGTTCATATATAGTTAAGGCAACCTGTCCTATGCAAGCCACTCATTTCACCATCAGTCCTTCCTGCTCCTCTGACCTCATTTGCTGGTAGTATAATTTGTCTTACAGCCTACATAAAATCACTCCATAAATAATTTCCTCCAAGGCTATTTCCCCAAGAAGCATGTGCAAGGAAACTGCTTATATTCTTTCCCTGATGTAAAGCAGAGGTCACCATGCATTCTTGTATAATTTCAGTGCAGAACAAGTGGTTCCCTCTTTGACTTCCTTAAATGATAACACAAGTGCTTTTTCCATGTATACTTTAATGTCACCATTACCTGCCATTCCCATCCAGTTTGCCAGGACTAGCCATTTATTGGCGACCACAAGGGGAACCTGTTGAGGTGAGATGAGGCTTGCGTGTTCTTGGGTAACCTGGATCACTAGAGGAGGAGGAGAACTTCATACAGAGGCAAAGAAAACAGGGAAAAACCTCCTGTTAAGTCCAGTGGAAGGAGACAAGCTTGTCTCCCTCCTATAGGAGACACTGGGCTGGGTCTTCTCCTAGCAAAATCAGGATCTGATTGAGAGAAAGAGAGAGACAGGGAAAATTCTAATCTTCTTTCATTTATCCCTTAGTATTTTTACTGAACATCTACTGTATGTCCAGATGATGTAGTTCTGGTACTGTGCCATGCCTTTATGTGCATTAATATATTTAATTTTGACAGAAATCTTATGTTGTATATATTCTCATTATTCTAATTTAACAAAGAGGAAATTGAGATTTAGAGAGTTAAATGATCTGCCAGAAGTCACAGTGCTATAAAGTGGTAAGAAAGGAATGTGAAAACTTGAAGGCTGACAGAGAAGCCCTAGCCTTCAGCACTCTACATTCCAGGCATTTATAAAAGATAAATGTCACTGGTCTAAGGCTGTGGGTGTATTACTTGGGTACCAACAGTGTGAGAATTCCTCATGTCTCCTCTTCTCTTAGGACCTCAGGATTTCTACTAATCTTTTTGCTCCAGTCTCTTTCTCCCCAACCAGTGCTTGCTTCTTTATCCTACTGTGAGTGCAATAAAAGATTTACATGAGGTCCAGGTCATGAATGCTATTGATAATATGGCTCTTACCAGTGCCTTGGAATTTAACAGAGGATCACTTGAATTTACAGTAGTCAAGCACCTTCTGATTTACCACAGCTTGCATTTGTGATCCTTGCTACCTCTTTGTTCAGTGGGCATTATCATTACCAATATTTTCCCAGAAAATATTTGATAGAGAAGTGAAGCGAGTTGGAAGACCATGATACTTGGGGAAGCCACCAACATTTAGGTTCGAAGAAAAATATAGTTTTTATATTCACATTTCATTTTTTTCATTTCATTTTCATTTCATTCACAAACTACTTTCATGAGAAGGTCTTTCTTGATACCTTCTAATCATTAGTCATGTTTGTGATATATTACTTCAAAAGTACAACGGCCTTTGAGTCCTGAGCTTAAGAGTTTCAGAGTCCTCAGAAGGGGCAAGGCAGGTACAACAAGGTAATTGTTGTACCTCCTCACAACAGTGAACATACTGGACTCTGTTCTCCACTTACCTGCCTCATTCTCTCTTCCATTTCTTTACTTCCTCCTTTTTCCTTCCCTTCCTTCTTTCCTCTGATTTGATTTACTTTCTAGTCTTTCCTGAAATGAACAAGTGTAATATTTAAGGAAAGAGCTTGAGTTTTGGGTTGAGATAAGTTCAGGTTTTACTCCCAGTTTGGCTGAGTTCTAGGATCCAAGACACTAGTCTCAGATATTCTAAGACCATGGTTCTCAAAGTGTGGTCCCTGACCCAGCAGCATCAGCATTGCCTGGGAACCGGTTAGAAACATGGATACATAGGTCCCACATAGCCCTACCAAACTTGTCAAAAATGAAAATACTGGGCCCTACCCCAGATCCCAAGATCTTCTAGGTGTAGATCCTAGTAATCTGTAGTTTAACAAATCTTCCACGTGTTTCAGATAAGCCCTACAGTGTAAGAATCACTTTTGTTGAGAACTAAATAAGATAACACAAAGTACATGCAAAGTGTCTGGCTTCAAACAGTATGGTAAAAATATGGTGTTTTTAGGAGTGGTTATAATAGACTGATGATAATGGAGATAGTAAATGTATAGCCCAGAACACTGTTGGAGGTCCCAGTTATATCATGTGTAAGTAAATGTTAGCTTGCTTCCCTAAACCCCCAAACCCACCTCACACATCTACTGCCCCAACACAGCTGTCCAGAAAACAATGAAAACCTGGAGTTTCTTCCCTAAGATTCTTTTCTTGCTTGTTCCTCAGTCCACAAGGCTACCAGCTCTGAGTGGCAAGGTCAAGACTAACATTATCTATATGTGTGCCTGGTTATTTTGGTTTTGCAAAACATAATCACTGAACAAGGAAAATGGAACCAGGTGCAAAGAGTCTGGTTAGTAACACACATCAGAGAAGAAAATATAGAGCCCATTTGAGGCAGACTACATATTTTCATGACACTCACATGTCAATGGCTTCACAGGGGAGGGCAGGAGAAGCAATGAAACAATGGAGTCTATGGGATTTGAAGGGTACCTATGATTAGACAAAGTTGCCAGTGAAACGTATACAATCCAAATCTGAAAATATAAATATATTTCTTAAGTCCTGTTATGACTGGCAATCTTTAAAAAAATTTCATAATCAGCATCTCATTGAACTCTTACAAGAGTCCAGAAAGGAGAAAATATTCTGTATTAATACTTTGTAGAAAAGAAATCAGAGAGAGATTATATAATTCAACCAGGACCACACAGCTAGTAATAGGAACAAAGCTGAAACTCAAGAAATGGCTGTATGTTCTGTTTGGAATACCCTACCCATTCATCTCCTGAGTCACTCCGCCTCTAGTCTGACTGATCCTTTAGGATCAAACTTAAAGTTCCATTTCCTCTTCAGTTCCCAGCCTAGTCTCTAGAGCACAGAGTCTTTCTTTCCTCAGCAGGTGCAGAGTTTCCATTCCTTCTCCTTATATATTCCTTCATACTGTGGTAGTGGGAATGTCAGCAATGGGATGTCAGGTACGACTCAGGCTCTGTTCTAGGCACCAAGATTCCGTGGAGTTCTGGTATAATACATGGTATAACACATGGACATTAAATACATAACATGTAGTAAATTACATGGCATCCTGCATGATTACAGTACATAGTAGGTGCTATGAAAGGGAGAAGCCCCATGCTAAGAAGAGGGATAGTAGAGATCCACTTCCAACTTGGGGGCCAGGGAGTTGGCCAGCTGGAGAAGGAGCATTCTAGCTGAGATCTGAAGGACATTCAGCAGCTGTTCTGGTTGCAGCTGGTGGCAAAAGCATGACAGTGCAGAGGGACTAGCACTTTGAAGGCCCTGAGATGCATGGAAGGAATCAAAGGAAGATTGGTGGGACTGGGGAATAATACTTAGGAGTGACACGTAAGCTGGAGGCTTATAGGGTCCAATGAGGGAAGCCATGATGTGTCACTAAAGATTCCTGAGCAGAAGAGTGCTTTAAAATCTGTGTTTTTAGCAAAATCATGCTGGTTAGGGTGTAGAGAACAGATTACAAGGAGCAAGAATGGTATATTGGGGATACCTGTTGGGAGGTCATTGAGGGAGTATAGGCAAGAAGCCTAAGTTGGTGTAGGGGATAGTAAGGGGAGAGTAGATGACTTTGAGGCATACTTTAGAGATAAAATAAGCATCACTTGGTAATGGTTTGATACAAGAGGGGAGGAGAGGAAGAAATTAAGAATGACCCATACTTGTGCCCTGAGCGAGTGGATGGAGGGAGGGAGGGAAGGGAGAAAGGAGGGAAAGAGGTGCCTTGCACCCAAATGGGGGAAACTTGGGGAGGGCTGAGACTGGGATGGGGGTGATACCTCACAGTTTCTTCCTTATGGTTCTAATCAGAGAATATTTTCAATCTCATTTATATGTATATATATTTTATGTTTCTATAATGTCCTAAAGGACTGAGTCTGGATGGGCCCTATTCATTAGTTATCCATCCACCAAGATGCCACACACAGTCCCTAGACGCTAGCAGGAGTTCAAGGAATATGGTTGGTTGAATAATGAATCCAAATAGTATTCAGCCTAATGCCTAGAAAATGGTAAATGCATAGCAAATGTTAGCTATTGTTATTACACAATAACAAAATGCCTTTTGCCAACTGACCCTGAATCTCCCCAAAGCTTCCACGAAGATTATTGCAAGACAGTTTAGTGTATAACCAAATCCCCAGGTCCTGACACATTTACAGTTGAACAAAACACTGAAGCTCCTAATTAAAAACTAATAAGCCTGTCTATTATGGTGACCCAGCATGACGGGGCAGTTGCATGTGCTGCAGCTGTTACCCCACTCTGCAAGCTTTGCCCTCAGAACTTTCAATTAAAAGCAGCACAGAACTCACTCCTCACACCGTATGCAGATCCTGAAAGCCTTTCCTTCTTTGCAAAATGTTAAATGAAAGAGTGAAGAAGAGTGTAAGGCACACACACATTCAGTAGCCAGAAGTTTATAACATAACCTTTTGTTGCCACCTCGCCATCCACCTTGGTCCTTGATTTACTGTGTGAACTTGAACAACTTACCTGACATTTTTGCCCTTCTATGTGTAATTAAAAACAAAACAAAACAAAAGTACTCAGTGCAAAAGCTGTTGTCACCCTGCCTGAGATTGGGTTTAAAGTAGTTAATGCTATTCCCAAACACTTCCAGAATATCAGGCTGAACACAATTTTCATGCTTGTACTAACAATAGAGAAAATTCAATGCCACAGCAAGTTAGTAAATTTAATTCTATCACATTACCAAACATTTGCAAGTTTTCTAGTAGGGACCATTTTACTCTGAGAAATATAAGAAACACATTGTGTAATGCAGGGTTTTCAGGAAAGCAGGCTAATAGTACATTTCTATAACTTGGGCAGTCCTATAAATGGGCCGAGCGGGCCAATGTGACATGGTTTGACAGGTCTTGAGACATACCCACTTTGAAGAACACTCTTCCACAGCTGTTCATGCTATCTTATGGCCTACCTTTAGCAATCTGAGGCTTGTGGAAGGACTGTGTACCATGGACTTCTTCCATTAGGAAACATCTCACAGAAATGTAAATATTTATTTCCATCGCCATCTCAATAGGATGTAAACTCCATGATGTCATGCGTAGTATCTGGATTTCTCACCAGCATATCTCCAGTAGTTAGCGAAATAACTGCCACACCATGGGCCTACAATAAAACGCCGTTAAATGAATTAGTGCAGTCATGAACAGACATGGCAGGTGAATTGGTTCAGATAGATATGAGCTGAAATCCCAACTCTACCACTTACTAGGGGTAAGTGGAAGAATTTCTTTTTTTACCTAAAATGTACTTTTTATATCTGGTTTCAATAACTTCTTCAAAGGTCTTAAGGATCAAGTTAAGGGAACATGTATAGAGCATTCAGCTTAGTGACAAGCAAGCTACAGGTGGGCAGTCAATCCAGGGTCCCTTCTACTCCACCTCTGATTTTGATTTAATCAGTACCATTTAACACACATGCCAGACCCCAGCAGGCTTATGGAGAGACCCAAGAAAAAACACCCTCTAGCCTTTAACCTCATGGAGCTTATATACCAGTTAAGGAGATAAGTCATAAGTATGAGAATTTTTTTATTATTTTTTTAAAGATTTTTATTTATTTATCTGACAGAGAGAGAGAGATCACAAGTAGGCAGAGAGGCAGGCAGAGAGAGGAGGAAGCAGGCTCCCCGCTGAGCAGAGAGCCCAATTTGGGGCTCAATCCCAGGACCCTGAGATCATGACCTGAGCCGAAGGCAAAGGCTTTAACCCACTGAGCCACCCAGGCACCCCAGTATGAGACTTTTTTACAAAGATTTTTTATTAATTATTAATTAATTTGAGAGAGAGTATTCTGTGAGCACATATATGAGCAGAGGGGCAGAAGGGGAGGGGGAGGAAGAGGGAGAGAATCCCAAACAGACTCTACACTGTGAGTCTTCATCTCAGGGCTCCATCTCGTGACCCTGAGATCATGACCTGAGCTAAAACCAAGAGTTGGGTGCTTAACTGACTGAGCCACCCTGGTGCTCCAAACATGAGACTTTTATTTTTTTTTTTAAGATTTATTTATTTGACAGAGAGATAGCACAAGTAAGCAGAGTAGCAGGCAGAGGGAGAGAGAGAAGCAGGCTCTCCCCTGAGCAAGGAGCCCAAAGTGGGGCTCGATCTCAGGACCCTGGAATCAGGACCTGAGCTGAAGACAGCCGCTTAACCAACTGAGCCACCCAGGCACCCCCAAACATGAGACTTTGAAATCAGTACTGCCCACAGAGCCAGAGAGGAGAGGACTCTGCCTCAGACTGTGCACCAGAGGGTCCAGCTCTGGTCCTCCTGTGGCTCTGCCTCTCTTCAACGGGCGAGAATTCTGTGAGGCCAAATGTTCGTGTATACCCAGAACCCATGTCCAACTTGTAGTCTGTGCTTTGTATTCAGAACTCCGAACTTTTTGGCACACACAGCCTCAAACCTTCTTCCAAGACATACGCAGGCCTCTTCCGGAATATCTTCCTAAGTCGACTGTACCTCAGGTATGTGGACCCTCTCATTATGAAAAGGAGTCAGGAAAAGGGATTTTTCAAAAGACATGGTACGGGTTGGGCATGTGGGCTGAAGTGTCCACACATGAACATATGCGTGCAGGGCCTCTCCTTGGAAGTGTTATGTAGGATAATGAATATAAGGCATCAGTGCAAAGCCTGACATCTTATAAAAAGCATTTGATAAAATTAGAAGAGAGTAAAGATGGAATACT